>APFE030957581.1:0-10431 GCA_000404065.3 Pinus taeda | reverse complement strand
TTCAGAATGATGTCTATTTTGATGTAGCTCTTCTTGTTGTAGCTGTGATTCAAGCTGCAAAAACTCTATATTTTCTTGTGCTTTTTGTATACATTTTTTAATGTCAGCAATAATGTTTTTATTGATTATGATAGTGCTGTCAGCAGTGGATACGATTAGAGTTCTCAATAACTCTAATATTCTTTCAGGCTTAGCCATTTTCTTAGCAGTGGGCAAAGAGTGTGAGCAATTATGCAATATCTTCTTCTACAAACAATATCAAGCCTTAATGGTAGGCTTTGGAGCAACCGCTAAGACCAACTTTCAACATATACCACTTAAAAATTTGGCTAAAAATAGTGAGCTTAAACTGTTGGAGAGAAACTCAAAAAGTAGATTCCCAATGCAAAATGGTATATGTAAAGACAACAACTGCAAACTTCAATAATTATAACACTGTCATGGACAGGACTTGAATGCTCATATGCCTTGACTGGGGTACGAATCAGTGTTCTCTGATCTTGCCACTCTCTTCAAAGAAAATAATAGTTCACTTCAATATTTGAGATACCATGCTTGCTGTCTCATTTGTTAAAGTAAGCTGAGAAAGCACTGAAATAAAAGCGGTAGTGCCATGCTTTCTGCATTCCAAGAGGCTATTAAAGACTACACTACACCACCGGAAACAAAGATTTGTACGCGACTTGACTGCAAAAATTAATAGCTATATTTCATTTCTCATTACATGCAAACCTCTTTCGATTAGCATGGTTAATGCCATTTAGTTCTTGAAAACATAGATTGCAAAGTTAGCAGTGATTCTTTCGGAGTCAGAAGCAAAGTCCTCTCAACTTCGTTAATCTCCGAGTGATTGCACGAGTGTCGACATCAGATATGCCCATGACATTTCTTTTTCTCAAATACTCCGGCAGTGATTTTGTTGATCTCCAGAGTAGGGGGCTCTCAGGTGCCCAATTCTTCCGCCAATTGACGCTCCACTTTCTGCTACCGTCACAGGGCTTATCCGTGGCGGATTCAACAGAGATTTTTCCATTGCCCGTGTAGAGGAGAAAAGCTCAGAGACACGAGAATGCTCGCCAATTCCATTCTCCTTCTCTGCTCAATACAATAGCAATATCCATCGTGTTCCATAACTGCAACATAGCAATGGAGAACGCAGTTAAAAGAACCTCCACATTTTGTCTGCTATCAACGTTCGACTAAATCAAATCCCCACGAATATTATCTTGTCTGAAAGTATCTGCTTTCGGAATTCCAAGAACACCCTCAAACCTAAATTAAAATTCACGCCAACCCTAAAGACAAAACCGTATGGTGGAATTTTTCATATAGATAAGATTTGCCTGGATACACACACGACATAAAATCTGAGCAATGGATACTGGACTAAACATCCCAAATGTTCCAACTATTATCTTGAAGCTTCATTTTCAATGTTGTTGACTTACGTCATTATCTCAAATTCAGTGGAATCAGAAATCTTTTGCTTCCTCTCCATTTGCTGCACCTCTAATATATTGCAGGACAAAATTTCGCGGCATACTCACCCCTTATTTTGCCTCTCTACTGGTTTCACTTACCCAAGGCAAACATGTGCTTGGTTTTTTTTTTTTCTTGTTTCTTCAACAGATCGGTTCAGAAACATGACGACCCAGCAAGTGAGCCCTGCAGCAGTTGTTCCTGTCCCTCCTTCCTCAGTGGTTGGAAACGCCTTTGTGCATCAATATTACCATGTTCTCCACCAGTCGCCCCAAATGGTATTCAGGTTTTATCAGGATTCGAGCAAGCTTGGATGCCCATAACCAAATGGAGAGATGAGCTGTACAACAACCATGGTAGCTATAAATGATAAGATTATCTCACTAGACTATAGTGACTATACAACAGAGATAAAGGCTGTGGACTCTCAGGATTCTTACAACCAGGGAGTCCTTGTACTAGTAACGGGTGCGTTGAATGGAAAAGATGGTCTAAAACGGAATTTCACACAGTCTTTCTTCCTTGCTCCTCAGGACAAGGGCTACTTTGTTTTAAACGATGTGTTCAGGTACTTGGACGAGCCTCCACAGCCAGAGACAGCTAACATATTTATTAATGGCATCTGATTTTTGAAACATCCTAAGACCCTAGATTCATTAGGAGCAACAATATGGTTCTCAACAGATAAAATTGATTTCCTTCAAGGCTGTAAGTCTCGGACTTCTAATTTTCTATGATTCCAATCTCGGGAACACATCCAGAATCAAAGAGAGCTTCGTCAAAACAATATCCAAGGGATTTAGCCTTCCAAATTGATCCCTACGACAAATAAAAATCGACAATGATTTTGTGTACAACTACGACAAATAAAAATCGACCTTCAAATTCGTCGAGACTCGGAATGAGCTACTGCAAATAATGTCGGGCAGGCTGGCACGCGGACTCATACGTTTCCCTCTTCATTTCAATCATGAACCAATGATATTCAAAAGAATTAACGTATGTCAGACATGTCAGATGCGTTATGAGGCAGGTTATTTCAGGATAGAAGACGTTTTGTATGCAGAGAGCCGATACAGGAGCAGCGTTCAGACCAGTGAGTGCGCAGTCTCAGGCGTTACCCAAATTATAGCGTAGAGGGCAGATGTGTCAGGCTACAGAAATGCAGAGCATGGGCAAAATAGGCAGGCATGCAGGTGCGTATCAGCCAAACAGTTTGCAGCATGAAATGAAATAGGGATGCACACAATAATAACAATTCTATCTGCAGGAATGCAGAACTGACATGCACAGAGAGGCCACAAAACAAGTGACTCAAATTGGAGCAGGACCAGCAATCGCCTGCTCTGATACCATGTTAAACACACATGGACAGCAAGAGCAATAGGAAATATAAAGCATGCAATTCAATTTTTATTAACAGTTTGATATACATTTATAGTACAATATGGTGACCGTTGGGATTCACATCCCAAGGTCCCTTGGACTGCATAGTCTCTTTAGCTTCCACACTAACCCATTTAGGATTAGGTGTCCAACAATGACTTGTTTGATCAGCTGAAGGGAGCAACAATGTTCTCAAAGATTGACTTGAGATCCGGATACCATTAGGTAAGCATCAAAGAGGAGGACATATACAACACTGCGTTTAGGACCATGTGTGGGTCTTATGAGTTTTTTGTTGTTCCATTTGGCCTAATTAATTCTCCAACTACATTCATGTGTTTGATGAATAGTGTGTTGCGTCCATATTTGGATATGTTTGTTATTGTGTTCACTGATGATATACTGGTATATTCTAAAAATGAGGAAGAGCATGCCGAGCACTTAGCAGTAGTGTTTAGGTTGTTGAGAGAGCATCAGTTGTATACTAAGATCAACAAATTTAGTTTCTTTCAGACTGAGGTGCACTACTTGGGACATGTTGTCTCCAAGGAAGGAATTATAGTAGATCCAGAGAAGATAAAGGCCATCATGGAGTGGGTAGCTCCTCAGAGTGTGGATGCGGTGAGATCTTTCATGGGTTTGGTAAGATACTATAGGAGGTTCATCAGGAACTTCTCGCAAATTTCTTACCCCATCACATCATTGTAGAGGAAAGGTAAGAAGTTCGAATGGACTAAAGAGTATGAGACTATCTTTGAGCGGCTTAAGCAATTACTGACACATGCGCCAGTACTACAAATTTCAAATCCGAACAAAGAGTTTGTAGTATGTACATATGCTTACAAGAGAGGACTTGGTGGAGTCCTTATGCAGGATGGATAGGTGGTATGTTATGAGTCCCAGAAACTAAATGAGCAAGAGTAGAAATACCCAATGCATGATCTTGAGCTAGCAATGATTATACATGCATTGAATATATGGAGGCATTATCTTCTTGGAAGGCTGTTTGTGCCTATGAGTGATCGTATTGGGTTGAGATATTTGTTTGACCATCTGAATTTGAATGCCACATAGGCTAGATGGTTGGTCACAATCAACGAGTTTGATTTCAAGATCAAGTACATCAAAGGTAAGGAGAATAGGATGGAAAATGCTCTCAGTAGATGGATACAGGTGAATCACTTAGCAACTATGAGTTCTTGCGGGACAGATTTACATGACAAGATCTTGCGAGCAGGACAACATGATGTCATTATATGGATATTGTGCACAAGTTGCAAAAGAGTATTGGTAGAGGTATAGGCACAGGTGGTGATACAGGTACAAATGATGGTACAACTACAGGTACAGGTAGTGGTAGAAGTACAAGTGTAGGTGCACATGGTTTGGGCTATTCCCTTAGAACAATTGGATTGGTTAGGTTTTGAGACATGATATATGTATCAGATAATAGTGAGATCAAGAAGGTGACCTTGAGGGAGTTTCATGCGAAACCGTAATCAGGTCACCCAGGTTATCAGAAGACACTCACAACAATGAAAAGATATTATTGGCCGAATTTGAAAAGGGATGTAGTAGAGTTTGTGGTGAGATGTTTCAATTGTCAATTAGTAAAGGTAGAGTGCAAACATCCAGGTGGATTGCTACAACTAATCACGATTCCGGAATGGAAATGGGAGTTCATTTCCATAGATTTCATAACAGTGTTGCCAAAGACAGTGAAGCAGCATGATTCCATCATGGTCATTGTGGACAGGTTAACAAAGGTTGCACACTTTGTTCCGGTGAAGTCTACATTCTCAGCTAGTGATGTGGCACAAGTATTCATCAGAGATGTGGTTAGACTACATGGTGTACCAAAGAAGATTGTGTCAGACAGGGATGCGAAGCTCACTTCTAAGTTTTGGAAGGAGTTATTTGTAGGTTTGGGCACAGAGTTGGCCTTCAGCACAACTTATCATCTGCAGAAAGATGGACAGACAAAGAGGGTACACATGATATTAGAGGGCATGTTGAAGATGTATGTAATGCATCAGCAGAGGAAGTGGGAAGAGTACCTCTCTTTGGCTGAGTTTGCATACAACAACAATTATCAAGAGTCATTGAGGATGAGTCCTTTTGAGGCATTGTATGGGCGGAGTTGTAACACTCCCATTAGTTTGAGTGATACGATTTGCAGAGTATTGATTGGACCAGATATGTTGGCAAACATGGAATAGGAGATGCAAGTGATCAAGAAGAATGTAAAGGAAGCACAGGATAGGTATAAGAGTTATGTAGACAGGAACATGTTGTTCAAGGATTTCCAAGTTGGCGAACAAGTGTACTTGTGCATCAAACCGAAGAAGAGGTCCTTGCGGATTGGATCATGTGCCACACTAGCACCACAGTTTTGTGGACCCTTTAGTGTCATTGAGAGGATTGGGCTCGTAGCCTATCAACTTGCACTACCTTCGATAGTGAAAGTCCATGATGTTTTCCATATCTCATTTCTTAAGAAATATGTTAAAGATGTTGATCATGTAATTGACTGATCTATATTGCAGGTGGAACTAGATGGAGAATTCCAGTCGAAGCCTCGGTGTATACCTCAGAAAAAGGTGCTCATGCTCTGGAACCAAGCAATCGAGAAAGTTGAAGTGCAATGGAATCACTTTGGACCCGATGAAGCTACATGGGAGATGGCAGATCAGATGCGGGCAATGTATCCTTTCTTGTTTGTTGGTTGAGGCAAAGCAACTTTGATACGGTGGTTTGGTGAATGCTTATGGTGGTTGGTGGTTGCTTTATGGTGGTTTAGTATTTTGCTTATGATGCCTTGGTATATGCTTCATGGTGGTTTAGCATTTGTTTTATGTTGGTTTAGTAAATGCTTTATGGTGATTGATATATGCTTTATGATAGTTGATATCTGCTATATGATTTTTGGATATATGCCTATACATGATGTTAGTATATGTTTGATATATGTTTTGATATATGATTTGGCATATGTTTTGGTATATATATTTTGATGATGTTGTTATATGTACACCCATGTATGGATGTAAATACCATAACGAGTTGTGTTATAAAGCTCCACTATGCGGTATGTTGTCATGTTGTCGTGATGTTATCCCTTGAGCATATCTTTCATTGTAAATACTGCATCGAGCTGTGGTATAAAGCTCCATAAGCATTATGTCTTCTTTTAGCAGGTTTCTGCAGTATATGTGTGATTGAACATCGAAGATGGTGTCCCCCAAGGGCGAGGGTTCTGTAACAGCCCTGGTGAAAATTCCATGTAATAAATGTTAAAAACAATAACCACAAAGGATTAGGACACTTATTCCAAGCTGAATGTTAGGCAAGACATCCTAGGGGTGTTCATTTGGTTGTTTATGGCTAAGGAAATTGGCTAAGACATTAAATGGCATTTTGGAACATTTATTTATGAAAATAATAGAAATTAAGAGAAAAAAGAAGGTGAAAGGTCATACGTTGCATGTGGGGAAGAAAATGAATGAAAATAATGGAAAATGAGGAAAATAGAGGCCTCATTCATAAAAAGGTTTATGAGGATAAGCTAGTAACCTTTTTTCAATTTCAGTGTTGGAACTCTCTCATTTTTCTCTCTCTCTCTCATACTCTTGGATACTTAGAGTTTTCTTTGAGCACTCTTGGAGGGTGTGGCATACTTGAATTTTTGTAGCAAGAAGGTAAAGGAAGAGTAGGAATGCGCAATAAGGCATCGACATCAACAAATACATCATATTTTCTTGTAGGTATCGAGTTGCATGTATGTTTTCTTCATGCATGGCATATGCATGTGATTTATTGGTTGTGATCTATTACTGGAATGGAGGATTGCCTGGATTGACAGTGGATTGCCAAGCCTTGCCATTTCTTAGATAACCATGGTGTTTGTGGGTTTACTTTCATTGCTTTTTTTTGGTTGGTTCTCGTGTTTCCTTAGCTTTGGTTGAGTTACTAGTCCTGGAGCCTTGGTTGGACAAACGCTCTGGAGCCCTTGGTGGATTGAGGTACTAGTCCTGGAGCCTTGGTTGGACAAACGCTTTGGATCCCTTAGTGGATTGAGTTACTAGTCCTGGAGCGTTGGTTGGAAAAATGCTCTGGAGCCCTTGGTGGATTGAGTTACTAATCCTGGAGTCTTAGTTGGACAAACGCCTTGGAGCCCAGTAAAAGCTATGGGTTGAGTTACTAGTCTAGAGCCTTGGTTGGGAAAACTCTCTTGAGCCCTGGAAGGTTTGGATAGAGACCGATCTGATGATGGTTTTGTGATGTTCGACCATGAGGTCGAATTACTGTTTGATGGGTTGAGGTGGATGACCTCTGGAAGCCGTGGATGAGTTTTGATTGATATGCTTTATGACATCCCACATTCATGCTTGGAATATGGCATGGGGGTGAATCGCTGAAGAGATATTTGGCTCAACCATTCTATGGTCAGGTGGAATGTGGTAGTCCCACCTTCGGTGGTTCATTGCATTCATTAATGAGAAATCTATTCCCTTAATTCTCATGTGTAAATAATTTGATGTATTTATGGATTTGATAGCTGATATGTTTATTGTATTTTTGTTCCTATTATGTTGGTTATATTCACATTTTATGACAACAACTCTGTATGGCCCTCGACATGTTTTTACTTGTATGTGAATGGATAAAGTGCTTATGACCTAATAGATGACAATGCAGCGAATGGCATGAGGGAACAGTGGTTCATAGCGATTCTCAGATAAGTACGAGATCCATACACTTAATTGTGTTGTTTACACTTGTAGGTTACATATCGATGATATGTTTGATGAAATGCTTGTCATGGCTAGTAGGTATCCAGTCAAGGTCTTGAATAAGTATTTTCTTTATTACTTTCATTTCCCTGTTACTTTACTGATTTTGAAGAGATGGATCAGTTCTGGGCAGTGTCCTGGGCTCTGAGCCTGAAAAAGTGGCTTAAATCCCGGGGTCGCTGGCACAACACTGACAATTTTAGTCCATAGTCGATGGCATGCAGGCCTATCAGAGCGACTTTAGGTTGCTGGTCGCTCCCTTGTCCATAGCATGAGAATGACTATGGCCCAAGAGACCTAAACACAACAGTGGGACCCACAGATAGGCTATCTTAGTGGTTGACTTGTCCTCTGAGGGTTCTGTTTATGATGTTGGATGTTTGTATGGTGTGTTTACGTTGCTTCCACTTCCTTAAGGTGACTTAGGAGGTAAAATCATATCGTCGTGGCCTCTCGTCACGTGTTTACCCCGGCTGGCCAGTTACCTGGGTAGATGTGGGAGAAGGGTGTTACAACATCAAACAATTTTCAGGTCACAATATATATAAGGTATGAAATGAAAATCATAAAATAAATACCAATGTTATGAAGATATATAGCTTGTGAAGATTTATGAAAAAGAAGTAAAAATAGTAAATTCTTCTGAATCTCAAAGGTTGTTTTTAGTTAAGCTGGCACGAGTAACCAAAATATACTCAGAGTAAAACAAACCCTCTATAATTTATGTCCTCTCTCAATTAATTTGTACATTGTTGTTCAGACTTCTAGTTCAATAATCTTACAACTACAAGCATCCATACACATATACAAGGAAAGGAGGATTGCTACTAGAAGTTATGTTACTATTGGGTTGCATGTTTCACACTGCACCTACATTCTCTATAGCCTAATACAATGATTCAAGAAGTAGAGGGGCACATAAGTCAACTGATCATCAAGAAACCCTTTCCGTGGTTTTCGAAAGCCTTGTTTTTAGATTTTGAAATAATATTTTGTTTTTCAAGAAGTTGTAATCTACTCAATGGTATTGCACACATAACACATTCATGAGAGAAACGAGAATTCAAGAATTGAACTCAGGACCTCTATTAAGCAACATTAGATAAAATGATAGCCTTGCTTTCAATGTGAGGCAAATGAAATTTATATTGAATCACATCAACAACAATAGACGAACAAATTCTCAATAAGGAGGAATTGAACTCACGATCTCTATCATAAGTGACATTCATAGAATTGAACTCACCATCTCCATCACAAGCGACATTCATAATCAGAGTAACAAAGTACTTGATCTTATTAAAAGGGAATTATGATAATTGCATTGGGGACCTCTCATTGAGCTAACACATTCACGAGAAAAGGGGAATTCCAAAAATTGAACTCGCAATCTCTATCATAAGCGACATTCATAAAATTGAACTAGCCATCTCTATCTCAAGTGACATTCTTAATTAGAGCAACAAAGTACTTGATCTTATTAAAGGGGTATTTTGAGAATTGAACGTGGGACCTCTCGTCAAGCGTAACACATTCATGAGAAAAGGGGAATTCCAAAAATTCACTGCTATGACAAAGCTATTGAGTGTGTTGATGACAATGGGGAACCAAAAGTCTTGCAAGGTAAGAAGAAAGCCACATAAGTTAGGATGGTGACAACTATGAAAGCAAAGCGTAGCTGTAGGAAAGGGTGCAAGCTATTTGCAGTACATATTTATAGTGATAAAGGTAAGGAGGTTGGGGATGCAGATGTGTTGAACAAATACTCAGTTCTACAATAGTTCAAGGATGTATTTCCTGAGGACATCACAAAGTTGTGATTGCATAGGGAAATAGACTTTTCTACTGAGTTAGTGCTAGAGGCAACTCCAGCATCGAAAGCACCTTACAGGATGAGCACACCTGAGTTGGTTGATTTAAAATTGCAACTGAAGGAAATGTTGGACAAATGATACATTAGGCCAAGTGTATCACCATGGGGCACACGGTCTTGTTTGTGAGGAAGAAAGATGGTAACCTCATATTATGCATTGATTATAGGCAACTGAACAAAGTGAATATCAAGAGCAAGTACCCTTTTCCGAGGATTGATAACTTGTTTAATCAGCTGAAGAGAGCAGTAGTGTTCTCGAAGATTGACTTGAGATTCAGATACCATCAGGTACGCATCAAAGAGGAGGACATATACAAGATTGCATTCATGACCATGTATGGGTATTATGAGGTTGTTGTTGTTCCATTTGGCCTAACTAATTCTCCAACTACATTCATGTCTTTGATGAATAGTGTGTTGTGTCCATATTTGGATACGTTTGTTATTGTGTTCATTGATGATATACTACTATATTCTAAAAATGAGTAAGAGCATGTTGAGCACTTAGAAACAATGTTTAGGTTGTTGAGAGGGCATCAATTGTATACTAAGCTCAAAAAATTTAGTTTCTTTCAGACTGAGGTGCACTACTTAGGACATGTTGTCTCCAAGGAAGGCATTGTAGTAGATCCAGAGAATATAAAGGCCATCATGGAGTGCGTAACTCCTAAGAGTGTGGATGAGGTGAGATTTTTCATGGGTTTGTCAAGATACTATAGGAGGTTCATCAGGAACTTCTCGCAGATTGCTTACCCCATCACATCATTGTAAAGGACAGGTAAGAAGTTCGAATGGACTAAAGAGTGTGAAACTATCTTTGAGCATAATAAGCAATTACTGACACATGTGCCAATACTACAAATTTCAGATCTAGACAAAGAGTTTGTAGTATGTACAGAT
>APFE030957568.1:94338-113527 GCA_000404065.3 Pinus taeda | reverse complement strand
TGGTGCTAAACTTGGTGTAAGACTTGGTGCAAAACTCGATGCAGATTTTGTGTCAAGTTTTGCACCATATTTGATAAATGGATGCAAATAGCACCAAAAATGGGCTCTAGATGCAAAAAAAGAAGTAAAAAAGGATGCTAATCACAGGATTTGTTGTAGTGTATGGAGACATTATTTTGTTTAGTATAGTTGTATTGTAGTTGGCTAATACATTGTTTGTAATTATATTTTGGCTTGATTGATGTGGAAGGTGCCCAACCATATTGTAAGGTCGCTCTTTCTTTGGGAATATAAGTGCATCGATGAATCAATGTTGTGCCATATTTTCAAAATGGGGTTACTCTTTATAATCAGAATAGTGGATTTCAATGCATTTAGACTATGATTATGAAGAAAATAGAATCAAATTTTGCGCTTAAATAAAGTAATAAAATTAGCACATATGCATCTACTTGGGAAGAATTTATGCCTTGGAGCTATAGATTACATATGTAAAATTCCACATATGTAACGTACAACATCTCAATATACTCAGAAAGAGTTATATATCTCTCCAGTTTTCATAATTGTATATTACATATGTCAAATATGATTTGATAAATGCAACAAGTGTGGTTAATTCATGTAAATCAAGCCTGAGTTGAGACAAGTTTCAATACATCATATGTGGTTACTTGGCCTAAATCAAACCTGATCTTAGAGAGGTTTCAATACTTCATACGTGGTTAATTAGTATAAATCAAACCTTAGCTTAGACAAGTTTTAATAATTCATACGTGGGCATATGAGTAGATTTGACATATGCATCCTAAATCTTAGTTATTCAGTGTAAATCAAATTGGTGCTTACATAGGGTTTTTTCCATGCGGTAGCCTATGAAGGGTGCCAATCAACATTAATTTTTTGGCTTACATTTAAAAACCAATTAATTATTTCAAACCCGACAAGGAATGTCATTGTTTGTAGCCCTTGTTTCTCAAGTTTCCTTCCTTCTTAGGTGAGATAATAATAAGAGAAACAAATATTATCTCATTATAACAATCAGATTTATCAACTTCGATTGTTACATCCTATCGATTAATGGGAAAATATATGTAAGGTTCCTTCTTTGAAAAACCTCCAATTTTTCAATAAATTTTTAATTTGCAATTAAATCTTGAGACAAATTTCCTCAAACAATTTTTATTTACACTACTGTAGGTGTCTTTTCGTACATTTAGCTTCCGCTAGATTGTATTATGAACCGTAGGAACTTGAAAATAAATCCATTTGGTTCATTTAAATATGTATTGATTCATAAATTTCATATAAGACTGATGTATGAAATAAATGTTGGACATTGGATAAAACAATGCTCCCAGTGTGTTTTGTGACATGGACTAACCACCTATCATAGATCCTTATCTCTAGCGATGTGATCGTTGACTAACACTTGCGGGTTTTGGTTTAATGGAAATCGTGATTCCCAACAAGTGGTATTAGAGCGCATGTCACGAGTTTAATACACACCCAGCTCACATTGGGGGGGAGATTGTTGGACATTGGATAAACCAACGCTCCCATTATGTTTTGTGACATGGAATAACTGCCTCTTTTAGATCCTTATATCTGGTGATGCGATTTTTGACTAATAGCTACGGGGTTTGGTTTAATGATAATCATGATTCCAAACAATAAAAACATTAAAAATAATGGCAACAATTATTTTTATTAATCACTATGAAAATAAGTCTTACATGCAATGGATTAGAGGAACCTGATAATGTAACTCTAGTGAAATAGATTGTAATTAGTTAGGTCTCGCCATGAGAAACAAATCCACATATCAGTTCACATTTGACTCATTTAACAATGGTATTTCCCCTTCAAATCATCCTCATTCAAGCATAACTTGCACCAGTAACTCTTACACTCAGCTAGACGAAAGGAAGGACTGATATTCACTATGATTCTACCTCATTCAAGTAGAACTTGCACCAGTAATTCTTACACTCAGCTAGACAAAATGAAGGACTGATATTCATGATTGTTGTTAGCATGGGTTCTAAACAGGCACTTTCTAGACCTTGTTGATATATAAGGGCCATGCACAGTCAGAATAAATAAAAAGAAGTCGTCCAACCTTTAGCAATGAAACTCGACCATGTGAACAAGTCTTTCGCCGAACAACACAATGTATCCCTCAGCCTCCACAGAAGAGTAATTGTACCACCTTTGTCCTAGTCTTCGAAGTAGTGAAGGAGAAATGAAACTCGCTCTCCTAGAACTGAGGAATCTCAAGATATTATGACTAGAGAAGAGATAAAGTCTGAAGCGCCACCTCTCCAGCTATTGTGACTAGATAAAAGCTATAATTGTAGGTTTGAAACTAGGTAAAGGACGTAAAAAATTTCCAGTGAAAGATGAGAAGGTTTCCAAAAATGAGAAAGTTTCCAAAAATTAGATAGTTCATTAAAAAGGAAATATAAAGGGATGCTTTTCCCTCCTAATGGGATATATACCTCTTCCCTCCATTGTGATTTAATGTCAAAAACGTTGTTATAGCACTAACTTTTCTATTTTTTTAATTTACTAAAACAAGCAATTGCATTGAAAGGAAGGTATAAAGGAAAGAAGATAAGAGTAGATGGAGGAGATGTTGTAGGTAAAAACAACGCATATATCACCTCTCCTCTTGGTCTTTCCACCATTAGAAGCAGCAATATATCACCTGCACTTGTGTTTTCTTCTGCTACTTTTCATCCACACATATCTCCTTCAAGATGGAGAGACCTACATACTATTTTTCATGTATGACATTTTTCTCTTTTCCTATCCAGATAAAACAATAAAAAGCCTATAGGTAGTTAAATTTATAATCCCTATTCTATAGAGAGTAATTGGTAAACCATATTTAAAAGTGACATTAATATGTTAAAGTGAACCTACTCAATAAACATATTGATCCATGTGGATTGTTGGCCTACCTCAGTTGTTTCCCATTTATTTTTCCTCACTTGTTTGAGTAGTAATGAGGAAAATTCACAAGATCGTGATATACCTAACCATAGAGTTCTCTTTTTATGGGTTCCCATAGGTACTGATAAATGAATAACCTATGGATGCATGCTATATAATGCAATTCATGTAAGATTAATTTGTCTTTATTTACTTGATATATATATTTTTTTAAATGAAAATATTTTAATATTTGAAATTTTAATCTAAATAATAAAGAATGAACATATTTTGTACACCGAAATTGTGTGCCTTCAATTTATTTAAAAATGTAATAGTACATATATAAATAAATAAAAGTTTCTTTTGAGATAGACGTGCTATATTGGCACATTAAAAACTTTTTGAGGAAATTTCAATTATGCACTAACTTAAAAAATATTGTTAACCAAAATATTTCATCAAGCCATGATCCAACAACCTCCTAAAAACACATAAGGATACACATGTTGAGACCAAATCTACATCACATTGATCAATACATTAACACATGAAAACCTTTTCATGTATGATCATAAGCATGATATAATATTCCATATGATAGGTAGGGGTTAATAATCCCAAATGTCACCCTTAGTGAGTTGGACATGTCTTTATCTTTGTTAGGTAAGTGTTCATCATCTTCTTCTATTGGTTCAATACATCAAAGACACTCTAGTTGATCGATAAAGTATATATGTGATCTAACTTGGAATTTATGTCTCATTCCTCGATCATTTAGACATTACCAAATTGTTAGCATCCACATAATTGAGTGGCAATCCAACAAAATACATGGGTACCTAACTATTGCAACTACCAAACCCCTAATATCTCCTTTGAGTACATGGTTCATTCATATTTTAATGAACTCCACCTAAATTTATAGGAAACTTCATGTTTTTAGGGCTATATCTCCACCTAAAGTTTACAACCAACACAACCCACTCATATAGAATTCAACTGACACATGGCCCATTATTTATCAAAGGTTGTACATTATAATAAACAAGTTATCTAGATCATCATGGACGCATGTATAATAGAAATGCCTTCTTAGAAGATTCATATAATGATATTCCCTTTACATAATACATAGATAGATATGGTTACGTAATATTTGCATGCTCCATGTTATGGAGGAAATAAGTACAAGCTTTTATAAATATCACATGTTATTACAGCGTGCCTCCCAAGTACCAACTCTAACTAAGATAAAGTTCATAAATATCAATGACCAATATATATAATATACACACACCTTGTTAGACTTCCTCCAAATCTAAGATGTGATTCATCTTTCCATATGGTCTTGGTTTTGATTCAATATAATAAAAGGTGTACCTTGTTTGTACATCTCTAACCAATATCCATTTCTACCAAAAGGAATATCATTGCCATGATTTTGGATGAAATTCCAAAAAATATTTGTTATGTCTAGAACATCATTATGTCCTCCTTGCTACAAACTTATAATTCCAACTAAGAAATATCTACCATTAACACTAGACATTAAACAATATTGCTTCAATTCACCTTTTGCAACTTTAAAAACCAACCACTAGTTATTCATTGTAGAAACTTTCTAACATCTCTACAGAAAATTATTCATATATGCTCCTCCACTATGATTTACTTATAGTATTTTCATCTCAAACAACATACGAATTGGAGACCAATCATACATTCTAGCCACACATTGGGACTGCACAAAATAATTAGGAACTTATTGTACCTAAGGCCTAACATCAACCTAACTATAAAAATTGAAAGATATGGAATTTTATGAACATACTTGCATCTATCAAGACACTTGTGTACCCAAATAATGTTCCCAGTAATTCTCAAACAAAACGTCATAGATATAAAATGCATCCAAATTGGTCTTGCACTGTATACCTACTAATCTAAGGACTTATGACAGCACATTCATTAAACATCCTTTCATCAATTAACAACTATAGGAGATACATCCTTTGGTTATATTTTCCTTTTATCTACAACATGCCATATCAAGCAAACGAAATAATTCCCTTTACATCAAAAAGTGTTTCAATATTGCAAGGCTACAATAATCGGCAAAAGATAATGGTACATGTGACTAAAGAATTTCCTCTACATATTTTGCTAGGGTCATGAATGTACTTGGTGTCTTCATATACATATTCAAATTACGGATTCAAGATTTATCTTGGATATCCATACATTCCCTTTTATTTGTTAGAATCATGAACATTAACAAAATGATTGCACTCCCATACTGGGTTAATGAATCTCAATAGACTTTTTAAGTTTTGACTTCAAGACATTTTTGTCACCACCATCAAAGTTATACATAAACATGTACAAATGGAATTTGATCTAAGGATGTAACCATTCTATCAAAAAAGCATAAGGCTTTCCTACAATATCATTTTTGCTATTAATCTAACCATGCCCAATGATTGGCCATAATGGAATGTAGATTCAGTTTGTTATTGAAGTCACCCACCCAAGGGATGTGACTTCTATGACTCATTGAAGAAGTTGATATATACCACATGAACCTAGCCACACAAACTTATAATTTCTTCCAATAACATATATATAGGGAGTACATGTTCTATTTTATTCCAATTCTTCCCCAAATCCAGAATACAGCCGACAATAGAATATCAAGAAACAAATGAAGAGAGAGTACCCAAGGGTAGCGTTGTCAAAGTAGTGGCTAAATTGAGTTATAGATGATTAGATATTTGCTTTGTGGAAGCCCTATTAACAATCATAATAAAGTCACAGTGAGGCCTAGAGTTGGAGTCGTCAAGACAATAGGGGCATCTGAGATAGTTGCAAAAAGGAAAAGAGGAGTCGTTGCCATTGGGACAAAGCCTTTTTCTTTCAACTGGGAGATGAGGACTTGTACTTTCATTTTTTTCCATTGAACCCCAGTGAACAACTTGTAGCATTATGGTTGTGTTTGTGACATTTGTGACATATGAAGGGGATGCACTCATAATCTAAAGTGTAAAGAGAAGTGATTCCTTAATGTCGGAGTTCCATTTCACCCCATAACCCATCTCTGATAACCAAATTTACTTATACCCTCACCATATTCATCTCAACGGAGTCTTTGAAAGTGAGCTTGACCTCCAAGCATTCCCCCAACTTGTTTCCAATTTCCTTGAGAGTCCGATTTAACCATAATTGTACTTTTAGTCCTTAAGATCAAACCCAAATAGGGGCCTTATCTAGTCCCTCGTGAGTGGGATCAAAAAGAGCGATCCATTGATTGACAATGAAAGGGATGGAGTTGATACTACAAACCATATTCATATCCCAACGAACCTCTTTAGACTTTTTGAAAAACAAAATGAGCCAACCTCTTACTAGTATCTTGTAAGTTGGCAACGAGTTGATGTGAGAACCCCACTCCTTTGTCATCCATTATTATATTGTCTTCCCACTAAAACAATGAACATGAGCACAAACCAAAAATGTAAACTCATACATTTAAACGACTTCCTGCATCTCAATCTTGTCACCCAGAATCAAGGGGAGTGTTGATTTTCCACGACACTTGAGAATCTAGGTTAGGGTCTTAGAATATATGACACTACCAACTCTAATTCCACAACAAACTACTTTGTACAGTGGAATAAATATATTAGTAATTCAACACATGCACAAATATAAAACTTTTTACAATTTTTCAATAACCCAACTTTGTTATATTGACAATCTATAATACAACAATCTAGGGCTTGTGTACTAGGGATCATGGCCCTCATACAATGAATGCTACAAGGAATACAAAATATGGTTTGGTGTAAGTCCTTTGACAACCAATATACTCTGAACAAAACAACACTTGACCTAATTGTTGATGGCACACCCTCAACCCTTTCAATCCATGTGTCCTGAACACATATGTCGGTCATTTTTCTCCTGATTTGTAGCAACACTAATCTGCCTCTATTAATGATCCTTCTCCTTTACGCCACTGAGAACGACTCCAATTTTCCCTCTAGATGATCATTAGTCCTTCAATTAATCAACACATTGGGTCTTATGGTGAGTTGTTCACAACTCGCTTGTGAAAAACTCCTAGATTGCACACTACTCCTCTTCAAAACGTAGGTACTTATTCCCACTATTGCCTTCATTTTCTACTCCAATGAAGACAAAATTTGGCCATGGAGGGATTCCCTCTATCACTACAAGATGTCCTTCTCTTTAGAAAGCTTGGGATAGACAAACTTCTCCCTTGGCTACCAACTTTTGTCCTTCAAAGGTTAGTCCCTAATCTTTTCCAAATATGCCTCTCTTAGAAAACCTATAGTCCATCAACGTATGCACTTAGGGATTCCTTATACATCAACTAGTTTCCCTCCAAACAACCTTAAGATGCCCAAACAATATGTCCTTAACTAAGACACTCAACCACATAGAAAAACCATCAACTTAGGAGAACAATTACCTCTAACCAAGGTCACATTCCTCTATTGTTTCTCATGGACCTGTGAAAATATGAGACCTAATATTTTTGTCTTGGTTAGGGCACAAGATGAGCCCTCAAACTACCTCAAAATTCTCATTTTCCATTGCTAATATACCAGCCCTTCTTTGCTACTACTTAGGATACCTTAGGATGTTGTCCCAACTCCTCGTTGACCACAAAATAGCCTTAAGCTAGAGCTCAGTCCCTCCTGTAATAGACCAACAAACTTTAGCCTTGTTTCCTTAAGACTATTAGTCTCAAACCATGCACTTTTATGTCCCTCAAGATTCCGTCTAGCCTCCTTCTCCTTCTCAAACTTGTTCCAAGCACAAATAAACCTAAAAACAATCAATTTTCACCCTCGAACTTGTCCTCTTGAGATGAGAATACTTCATATGCTCTCCACAATGATGATTTACACTTGGGTTGGTGAGAATGAGAGTTATTCTCACTCTTATTTATACCTTTCTCTAGGGTGACGTCTAGCCCTTCAAGCATCCCATTCTCATGAAATTAGAGAAAATAATTCATTGATATTTGATGTCAAGGGACCTTCCACACATTCTCGTATTCATATATCTTTGTTGGAAAATGATCAATGTCACAAGAATCACAAGGGTTGAAATGAAAATCAAAATATAAAACTATACTCTAAAAAATCATATAGAAAGTGGGGTAACATGTCATATTACATCTAACCTACAATTTGTAATGGGAAATCCTCAAAAGTATCACTAAAACAATGTCCCATTGAGGGGGTCAAGAAAAGGTATGAGGCCCCACCAATTTGATAGTTGAAGAATTTTGAATCTTGATTTGTCAATTTTGGCCCTAAGTAAGCAAGGAAATATGGAAGAAGGTGTCCCCTTGGAAGAGTTCAAAAGGGGAAGGCCACATAAGGCTTTATATAAAGATCTAAATCTAAGGACCTCCGTCATAAAAATAAATATACATGTATTGAAATAATGTAGACAATGACCCATCTAAATCTTGATAAAGAAAATATAACATCCCTCTAATCCCATAATAAATGGGGCATCTACAGAGAACGTGATCCTCTAGCTCTATTTCATGTATATGGAAAAGATATCTGATGTTATTGAGAAGAATAATATCATGATGATTAGTTTCAACTTGAAACTAATGTAAACCCACTTTGAACCGACCAGGGGGTCCTGAAGGGAAGAATCTAGTGCTCTTATGTGTATGTGGGTTAAACAATAAGGCCTGCTCTCATTTTCATGAAGTGTTCCTCATACAAATCCATCATAGGGTCGAGGCCATGAAAAGATGAACTCCGAGTACATTTAATTTATTGTCTATAAATAACTTCTTTGACAACCTATCACAAACATATAATGATGTGATTTACATTGGAGGTGTATGTCACTTAAATTGTGTTACACTTTAATCTCTCCCACACAAAAATGTGTCATGCTCCCTTGTGATGATGCATCAACCCTAATGGAGAACAACCTCACGAAGTAAAAGGAATTTAAAGATTATGTAACTTTAATAGTGCCCCAAATTCACCCCTGGCTCACCATTCATGGAAAATGTGAAGTTATTTCAATCATTGATGTGGATAATGTCATTTTATTTTCTCTTATGTACATAATTATATTTTGACACAATTGAGTTTTTTTGGCAAACAAAATATTTGCATTGAGAGTTAACTCCTTACGCATTAGAACTAGAGAGGAATTTCCATTATGAGTGATCTATTCATTGTCAACTCCCTGTGTGGGAGAGTACTACAAGCTCCATCTCAACATAAAGTGTAGATATTGTCAGCACTTTTGATTGAGGCTTTGCAAATTATCCAATTGTTATGCATTCAGTATACATGGTAATAAGGATATTATCCACAAACGTATACCCTCAAGATCAATACTTAGTTCTCTAAAAATCAAATGGTGCCAATATTCTTAGTTAGAGGTGAAGGATTCTCCTAGGAGGTTAGCTTGTTGATTTGAGGTGTTGTTTTTAGCCTTGGATGCTAACTAGTTAAGGGATTCGGGAGTTAAGGGTTAAGGACCAAGGGCTTGGGGGACAGGAAATTTAGGGTTTAATGGGTTAATGTTTAAGGGTCATGGGTTAATAGTATAAATGAGTTGTGTGTTATGAATCTAGGGGTTAAGTGGTTATCATTTGGGGGTTAAGAGGATAGGGAATTTAGTATAAAATTCTTATTTACTTTGTCATAGAGATGATATGATTTGGAGGTATTTGAGTACCCCAAGAAGATACACTTGTGATCCCTTGCACCAAGTTTGTTTCTCCTTTCCTTAGGAATCAAGGTATAGTAGGTGGAACCAAAGATCTTAAGATGCCTCACTGAAGGAATGTGGCCATACCACATTTCATAAAGAGTCTTGTTTTTTAGAGCATGAAATGGTTATTTTTTTTAATATACACTACAGATAGAATTGCATCAAAAATAGAACATCAACTTTACATTTTTTATAAACATCATTGAACAAACCATATTTAAGATTGTCATGTTCATTCACATCATCATAATAATTTTCATCATCTTCATTATCATCATCAACACTGGCATCACTTTTATCGCTATTTTCATCATAACCACCATTCATGTCATCATCATCATCTTCACCATTGTCATCGTCATGATTATCGACATTGTCATCAATTGTTCATAATTATCAGTGTCGTAAGAAATATCATCAACCCAAAAATTGTGATGTGTTAGAAAATGGTTGTTTACGACACATGTGATATATGCATGAGAAATAACAACTCTATAGATGATGATGATGATGATGATCACCGCCATTATCATCATCATTATCATTTTCATCATCCCCATCATCATCATTAATGTAATTTCTATCATCATTGTTGTCATAGTCGTCATGGACATCATCATCATTGGCATTGTCATCCTCATTCATGCCATTATTGTTGTTGATGATGACCTAGTTGACAATGATAATAATGATGATCATATGATGGTGACTTTGATGATAATGATTATGGTTATGATAATGACAACATTTAAAATTTGGGAAGATTTTCCATGGTCATTAGATTTTTATCACCATAATCATTGTATTCATCATCATCTTCATCATTTCCATTGTCATTGTAATCACCATTGTCTTTATCATCATAATCAACATTCATTTCATCATCATCATCTTCATTATCGCCTTCATCATGATTATTAGCATTTTCATCAGTTGTTCATAAATGTCAATGTCATAAGAAATATCATCAATGCAAAAAAATTGATGAGTGTTGGAAAATGGATGCAAAAGAAGACACAAAAATGGGTGGAACAATGGACATAAAAATGGCTACAAAAGTGGATGAAAAAGTAGATGAAATAGTCAATAAAAATGTGGACACAAAATATGATGCAAATGCATATGAAAAAGTGGAAGAAAACATGGGTGCAATAGTAGGTGCAAATTGTGGTGAAAAAAAAGTGGATGCAATAACTGACCTAAAAAAGGATACAAACTTGGATGCAAAAAGGAGGCAAACTTGGATGGAAAATAAGATGAAAAATATGATGTACACATGGACACAAACATGGGTGCAGCAACAAAAACAAAATTAGATGCAAAAGTATATGTAAAATTAGATGCAAAACCTGTCCTAAAAGTGGATGAAAAAGGGGATGCAGAAACATACACAATATTTGATGTAAACTTGGAAATAAAATAGTATGCAAATGAGGATGCCAAAGTATAACCAAATGTGGGTGCAATGGTAGGCACAATACATGGCACAAATTGTGGTGCAATAAAAGTGGATGCAAAAGTAGATGCAAAAAGGAATCAAAAGTTGACGCAAACATGGGTGCAACTGTGGACATAAAATTGGATGCAACGAAAGTAGGTGCAAAAGTAGATACAAAAAAGACGCAAAATTGGATACATAAACCTGAAAAAAAAGTGGATACAAAACAAGATGCAATATTTGATGCAAATTTGGATGTAAAAGAGGATGCAAATATGGATTCAAAAGTGGAAGCAAATTTGGGTACAATAATAGGTGAAAAACATGGTGCAAATTGTGGCACAAAAAAAGTGGATGTAAAACTGGATGCAATTATAAAGCAAAAAAAAAAAGCAAATTTTGATGCAAAAGAAGAATCTGTGAAAAGGGATGCAAAAGTGGATGTAAATATAGGTGCAATAGTGGATGAAAAATTGGATGAAAAAGTGGATGCAACAGAAGTTCATTCAAAATTTTATGAAAAATGAGATGCGAAACTTGACACAAAATTGGATACAAAAGAGGGATGCAAAAATAGATGCAAAAGTAAATGTAAATTTAGATGCAAATGAGGATGCAAACATGGATGTAAAATTAGAAGCAAAAGTGGGTGCAAAGGTAGGTGCCAAACTAGGTACAAATTCTGGCACAACAAAAGTGGATGCAATAGTGGACACAATAATGGATGCAATAGAGGATGCAAATGTGGATGTGAAACAAGATGCAAGAGTGGATGCAACAAAAGTATATGCAAAACTAAGCACAAATATCGATGCAAAACTTGGCACAAAGGGTAATGCAAAAAAGGATGCATAAAACAATGCAAAAAAATTATGCAAAAGAGGATGTAAAAAATGATTCAAAATTTTATGCAAGTGTAGGGGCAAAAAAGTGGATGCTATAGAGGATGCAAAAGTAGGTGAAAAACAAATCAAGTGCCAAACTTGATGCAAAACTTGGCACAAAACTTGGTGCAAAGGATGGTGCAAAACTTGGTGCAAAACCTGGTGCAAAACCTCATGCAACACTTGGTGCTAAACTTGGTGCAAGGGTTGGTGCAAAAATAGGTACAAATTTTGCATCACATTTTGCACCATATTTGATAAATGGATGCAAATAGCACCGCAAATGAGCTCTGGACGTAAAAAAGGAAGCAAAAAGGGATGTTAATCACAGGGTTTTGTTGTAGTGATGGGAGGGAAGAGAAAAAAGAATATGCAACATACAAGATTCAACAAACAAGATTGTTAAGCAATTCCCCTAATTCAGCTGATCCTAATTACAATTTCACTCACAAAACCCTAGGTGTAATGCATGATGCATAAGATTATTCTTTTAAAATAAACTTAATTTTTAGATGAAAACTAAGATATTTACTTAACCACTGATAAAATAAACTATTGATAATGATGACTGAAATACTAATTCCTTCAAGCAACCCAATGATCAAGCAATCAATTTGTTAATGACCTAATTACAAGAACAAAAACAAATCTAAAAAAATTCTTATCAAAGGCACTCAAAACCAAAAGTAAATAAGATGAATGCTTATGAGAGACCAAAACACACTCAAGGACGCAAGGAGGACCATCTAGAACCAAGTTAATGAGAGAGAAAAGCATAAAAAGGCAAGTTTTTGCATGAAACAGGGGTAAACACAGGTGCAGAGAGGCTACTAGTGAAATGAAACGTAGGTGCAGAGAAGGCTAGGGTGCATTTTAATGCTGTAATAGTAAACCAGGGGGAGCACTAATCAAGGAAATGCCAGTTTATGACACAAGAAATCAAATGAATCTTAATCAAAGGTCTTCCTAGGGTCAATTCAGATTGAGTAAGGCATTGGAGGTTTGTTCAAGAGGTGTAAAAAGGGATAAAGTCAAGGAAAAAACTAAGGGAATGAATCAATCCCAACTGGAGTAACCAATTTGTTATATGGAATTTACAATTGTGGACAAAAGTATCTTCCCTAGACCCAGTGGCCTAGTCTAGAATGAAAGAAAGCAAAGAACATAAAGTTCCCCTTAGAGAAATTAGAGAATATAAAGATTCTTACTTGTGACCCATTGCAAGCTCTTATCTCATCTCATCTTGGAAGCTCCAATTGTATCTCTGCTCGCTATAATTAAAACCTACACAAAAAATCAACACAAACCAAAGATATACAACATCTATGTAACATTATCCAATCACTCTATTCAATAGATCAACATGGCAATGAATTATATGAATGTAAACATAATATAACACATATCGAAAAATGATATACTCTTTATATTAATATGAAAAGGAGAGATTTTACAACAAAAAATGGACACTGATCTTGTAGAGATCTCCCCAAGTTGACCTTTCATAATTCATGGAAATGATAACTCTCTTATGTTCAAAGGAGAAACATGAGGGTATGATTAGTCTCCAAAAGCTAACCCTGATGTTCTAGATGGTTGTATATTTATAAGAGAGTGTGGTAGGTTAGGAATTCTGATCCATTTACCAATCTAGGCTTGAGATCCACTTAGGAAGGGAGGATGAGCTCAAGGGATTAGATGTGAAATATCCAAGGTAGGACCAAATAGGATTTGAAGTTCTTATCCAATGTAAATGGTTGTAACAAGTTCTGGAAGCTTCTAGAAGAGGAAGCTTCGGGGTTCTTTTTATTTTTCCCAAATTTCTAAAATCAACCCACCCCCAAAAAGGGACAACCTGTCATTGATCAATGTTGGGGCTGAATTGGGCAACTTTCTGCTAAATGTAAGTCCCTACAGGGTGAGGTTGCACTATGCCTTAAAAGCCTATAAATGAATTAGTCAACCCCATAAACTCTAGGAATTTGGAAGAGTCATGCTTATGCTTTGTGTAGGGATGGTGACAAGGTACTCATGGATGTTGATTGGTCCAGTTTGTAGGCCTATTGACTAGATGCAAAAAAATAGCCTATAACAGGAAGGATACACGGTAAAACCTGGTGGTATATATTAGGGTTTTGAGCCTAGGAATCCCTTGACTGATAATGGAAGGATACATGGTAAAGCCTGAGAATCCCTGGTTGGTTTTGTTTTGATTCCCACATTCATGTTTGGAATATAGTATGGGAGTGATTGGCTGAAAGAAATATTTGACTCAACCCATTCTATGGTTGGGTGGCACATGGAAGTCCCTGAGTTGGTTGGCTTTTGAACATGTTCGTAAAATCTCTTTCCTATTGTATTTCATGAGTCAATGTGATTTTTATTACGTGACTTTGAAGGTTGTTCTATCATTGTTATTCTACTTGTTATATGTTGGTTTTAAGCACGGTTTTATGGCAGACTTTGGCTATGGCTCTCATCATGCTTTGTTTAGTAAATGAAATGTTAATGAATGAATGAACTAATAGATGATTAATGCAGTTACTGTGAGATGGAATTAGACCTTCTTAATGAATCTTAGATAAGTACAAGGTCCCTATATTCAGATGTGTTTATATGACCTATACATTACATGTTTATGATGTGTTTGACGAAATGCATATCATGGTTAGGATGAGTCTCCATAATTCCTGGTTCAGTTTTTCCACTAGAGGCCTTGTCTTCTTATTATTTATCATTTCTGAGAATTTCATCAAGCTTTGGGAAGAAGCGTGAGTCCTAGCCTGAAAAAGTGGCTTAGATTTCAGGGCCACTTGCACAGAAGTGTCTGAAAAACACTACAGGCACATGGAGGCCTTGTTGTAGGAGTGCCTAGAGGCTTCTAGTCACATGGAGGGCTTTTCATGGGAGAAACTAGGGTCTACTTTAGTCAAAAGGAAATTTAAATTGGGGGTTGGGCACTTGGAGTGGTTGGTTAGCCCCTAGGGTTCCTTTAGCTCCTAAGGAAGGTTAGTTTGGTTTTGGTGTGGTGATTCCACTTCCTTAATTGTACATGGGAAGTTGAATCATATCATGGTAACTCTTTGTCACATGTTTATTCTGGTGGAATCGTTAGCTTGGATAAATGTGGGAGGAAGGGATTAAAAAATCTAACTCAAATTGTGATGTGAGAGCATCTTCTCCTACTGTAAATTCTGTAGGCCCCTTACTAGATTTCTTATCTAGAAACTTGGTTGCATAGTTTCCATACTCATGGTAGTGAAAGAATTTAATTTTACTAAGGCATTTCTTCTTGCCACGGTTCTGGATGGATTATGCCTCGCCTTGGGCCTTATTAGCTTTAGCATTCTTTCCTTTGGAAACTAGAGTACAATATTATTTCTCATCAGATATGGATGAGACTCCATATCTAGTGTTTCTTCTAATTTCCTCTTGCACAAATTCATACAAAAGTCTCTCCCAATTTGGGAGCTTGTTAGCTTGAGGGGGCCTGACCTAGGTTTAGAGTTAATTAGCCAAACAAATCCCTACACTACTGGCCCTTTTGCCATCAGCCCGTGGAATGCAAACTGAAGTCTCACCTGAAGCAGTGTGGGGGGATACTGGAACCAAGTTTCTGCATTGTGAGATGGTCGTGATGTCATTTTATTCCTTTTATTCCTGCCTTCGCGCAGGGCACTTCACTCTAGAGCTTGCCAGATGAGCCATATATTCTGTCCTTCAATACCCCCGCGAAAGGGTATGGTTGACCTTCATGCAGCCCTAACCCTCAATCTAGACACTTTTGCACTGCTAAGGCAGTGTACCATGTAGATTCCTTAACTAGTTTAAGTGTCTTATTTATCTTATTAGATGCTCATAGTTAGCACCACGTAAATAGATTCTCTTATATGCATTCAGTTATCCATCATAATCATACACATTCATGCACTACATGAGCATTATAAAGGAAATTCATATATAAAATGACAATTAATTTGAACAAAGACACAGAAATTGCAGAATAATTCTCTTTATTGATATCTTCAAAGTGATTACAGATTCTATTCACCCTATGCACACAACTGCAGGGGTCTGTGCACTCCGTTGTGGACTTCCACCCTAGGCCTTTGTGCACTCAGCTACAGAGCCTCTACCTACACTACGACTTGAAACTTAGACTTCTTACTTTAGAGATATCACTCTCTTATCTTGTGTGTCTCTAAAACTAAGTAGAGCTTAGCTCTTTTTATACAATCCCATGGTCCGTGGACCATGGTTAGATCTCTTACAGCCCACTTTACTTTACAAAACTAAGGGCAGACAACCCTTTATGACTTATAACACCTATGCTCTTTGCGACCACAAAATGTAGAGTCCTTACAAGTTTCTTACAAAATTTGACCAAAATATGGGATTTTAGCCCCGAAACTATTCTTTGGGGGATCCCGTTCCTAACGGGCCCCCAACACAAACATCGTGAATCGCCCTTGAGTCACTCGGTAGGCATGGAGATATTTGCACGAAGTCCTTCCAGCTCGACCCATATGACCACAACCTTGGTCGTGCACTGAGTTTCCACCTGCTTCGCATCTTCTACTATATTCTTGGTCATTGCTCCTACACTATCAGCCTAAAGCTTTTGTTGCATTATCTGCAGAGTCATAAACTTGCCTTCGATATTTCCTGTTACTATGTGAGCCTCATCCAGCCAAGGCTTTAGTCTCACCTTAAGGACTGCTTCCTTGTGCAGTGCTGCGTCCACCTGTTCCTTCAGTTTGTTGGCTTCCTACAGCTTGGCTAGTATCTGTGTCAGCACAATGGTTTGCATTGTGCCCTTGACCTCATCATAGCGTTGTTTTAGCTCGTGTGCTTCTGTCTCTAACCTCTGTACATTGGGGTCCTCTTGCAAGTTTGTAAGTACCTCAAATTATTGCTCAAACAACTATGTGCAATCTGCTACTGCACTATCCACCATCGCTACTACTTATGTGACAGCGGTCACCCGTTATTCCTTCACTTCTGGCAGATTTGAAAGCTGGGTCCTCAACTGTAACTCTGTAATTTGTAGTTTCAACTCCAAATGAACCCGCACCATCTCAATCCGAGTGTTGCGCACCCCTGTGGCCAACTTGTGGATGCGTACCTTGACTTGCTCTTCCTCCGGTATGGCCAATGCTGGGACCATTTTGCATGCCTCCTCAACGGCCTGCAAAAAGCTTCCTCTGATTGGTCGCCTCGGTCTTAGCGGTGATGGCAACATTTCTCTATAGGGCCATCTGCTCATTATCGTTCTATTGTTCACTGATCACCTGGAGGGTGTGGTGCTCTCAAGCCCTCAGTTATGCAATTACTCCATCCTGTAAAAGGTGGAGTGCTTCACGCGGGAGAGCTGCCAGGTTCAATCTGACTCCCTTTAAGGCACTAACAATGGGCTTGCTAGCCTCATTCTTTATGGTCAGTGTTCCATCCGGCATCACTACCGCACTGGAAGTATTTGTGCGCATCATATCGGCAGCCTCTGAAGTGCTACTAGCCAGGCTAGTAGACACTGTACTAGCCTGCAACACGTGGATCTACAATTCCTACAACTTGGGTAGTGTGGTTTATAGTCCCATGCATCCTTTCAGTTGCCTAGAGTGCTAGGACTATGCTACCTTCATCTAGTCACATGGCCGGACCGCCGGTGTATGGCTTCAATCAACTGCCATTCACCTTTCCTGGGAAGGGATCTCCATTCAATTTGACCAACTGTAATTCTCCTCTGTCAGTAATCTCCTTAATGACATAAGGCCCTAACCAGTGCATCCTGAACTTCCCTAGAAATTTATCAAAATTACTATCATATAACAAAACTAGGTCATTTACCTTAAAGGTGCGCATCTTAATATGTCAATCATGCCATGCCTTTTTGCGCTGCTTCTGGACCTATTTCTGAAATCCAGCTAGAAACATCTCTTCCTCAAGCTCATCCAACTGTGTGAGCGTCTCTTTCAGGGCTCCGTGATCTATCATACCTGTGAGAACTGCTATGCACAGATTAGGCATAATATAATCGATAGGCATTACCATTTCAACACCATAGACAAGCCTAAAGGGGGTTTGTCCAATCAACTTCTTGCATGTCGTTTGATAAGCCCATAATACTGTAGGTATGTGTAGGTCCCAATCACTTCGCAGAGCATTGAAAACCTTGGTCAGCATGTTTTCAAGCACTTTATTGAACGCTCCCACCGTCCCATTAGCCTGTAGGTGATAAGGTCTCCTCCTTTGGTGATATACCTGGAATTCCTCCGTCGACGTGCTAATCGTCTCATTCAAAAAGTGTGTACCTCAATCACTCATCAAGATGTTGAATTGAGGCTTTTGTGATCCATATCGTTTATGAGAGTTTTTTCGGCTTAAATCACATGATATTTCATTTGTCGACGTGTTTCGAACCAACCCGTGTGGTTCATCATCAGGACAAGTTGAAGAATTAGATCTAGATTGCATGTTAAATAGTCAGAGCAGAACATCCAATGGCTATAATTTTTTACCAAGATATGGCTATATTGACTAACTAACGACTATATTAAACTAGGAAACGGCTAGTTGGACTGGACCTAGGGAAAAGGGGGAAAAACTATATGTTAAATAAAGTTAAGGATTTCAATAATTATTAAATTAATAGTTAGTTATGGTATTATTAAATTAAAAGTAAATGGGATAGCCAAATCACATTAGTACATGCTCAAAGAGGAACTTTGTAGCAGTCGCACCTATGCAATCCTTCACCGCCCAACGAGTCAAATACTCTGTCACGGTAATAATGTACATTGCTCCCGTCTTTCCTTGGGGCTGAATGGATCCCACAAAATCCATTGCCCATTTCTCAAAGGGTTGCAACGTTTTCTATGGATTCAGAGACATCTCATGCCTCCTCGATGGCCTGTCAGTTCTTTGACATACATCACATGCCTTGCAGTACACTTTGGAGTCCTGATGGATGGTTGGCCACCACAACCCTGTGTGTAGAATCTTTTGTGCAGTTTCTCTTCCTGCATAATTCCCACCCACAGTGATCCCATGTTATGAAACCAGCTCAAGAAAAGATAGAAAAGATAGATCAACGACTTAGAATTCAGCCTCTTCGAGGGGGCAACCTCCTTTACATTACATA
>APFE030957568.1:58092-88674 GCA_000404065.3 Pinus taeda | reverse complement strand
TCTATGGGGCACATAAATAACAATATGTGGGTAATAGGGGCACAACAATATAAATAAGGGGTATAACTACAATAGTAATGGGGTAATCACTAGTATTATAGGAACCCAACATCCCATGAGCATCCGTGAGGATGTTGCTTCTTTCAAACTCGAGGACATATCATCACAATATCTCATCAGACCCCATTTTGTATAGATGCCCAACTATGACAGAGAAATCTCCCGCATGCACCATTAATTCCTTCTTCTACTGGACAGTGTACCCTCCCAAGGCAGTTCCTATTATTAGGAAGTGTATTATATCCCCAAAATGACCATATGTGATGCACACTGCAAATAACTATGCGTCAGGCAATCATGCCTCCAAATTAGTGGGCTCTTCCCCTATTTCGATGCGCGACAGATGGTCTGGTCCCGCGTTCAGTCATCCAAGATTCAAAATAACTTCAAAATCATATTCCTAGAACAATAATAGCCATCTGTAGATTATTCCCCCCCATCACAAGTTTATTTACCAGGTACTTTAGTGCAGAATGATCTGTATACATCTTAAAACGACCTCCCAACAAATAATGTCTAAACTTCTGGAGCGAATATACCATGGCTAACCATTCATGCTTAGTAGTGGAATATTTCTTCTCCACCTTGGATAACCTTCTATATGAAAACATGATAGGGTGGTCCAAGTCTTCTCCACCAACTTGTGTCAGTACTACTCCCAACGCTATACATGATGCGTCGACATGTACATGAAACTCCTTCTTCCTGTCCAGGAAGACTAGGATTGGCGTAGTGACCATCTTTTCTTTCAACACATCTAGGCTCTTCTTATAATCTTTGTTCCAACAGAACGTGACATCCTTCTTCAATAGTTTCTCCATAGGCACAGTGATCTGGGCATAGCCTTTGATAAACTTTTTGTAATATCCTGTATGTCCCAAGGTAGTGCGCAGCGGTTTCACACTCCTCGACACTTCCAAGTTTAGTATCACCATGATCTTTGTGGGGTCTAGCATCAGTCCCTGTCTGCAAACCACATGACCTAGAAGGGTCCCAAAGGGAACATAAAACAAACATTTCTTCAGGTTGAACGTGATCTGGTCTCTTCGACAGGTATCTAGCATCAAGCACAAGCTTGCTACATGGCGTTATACCAACCCAAACACAGTCCAGACATCAAAGTATACTTCCAGGAACATATGAATAAACTCTTTAAACACAACAACAACTACGCATGAGAAGGTCACAGAATCATTCTTCAGTCCAAACGGCATTACAGTGTACTGAAAACAACCCCACTCAGTCGCGAAGGTCGTTTTTCTCCTATCCTCTGGCGCGATTTTGATCTAGTGGTACCCAGAGAACCCATCATTGAAGGAATATGCTTCATGGCCACCTACATTTTCCGACACTTCATCATTGAACAGAGTTGAGAAAGGATCATGTACACAAGCATCATTCAGCTTTCTGAGATCCATGCATATCCTTATTTCATTCTTCTGCTTCTTCTCCTTTACCACCATTGGGCTTACCCAGTCAGATTCTTCCACAAGTTCAATGATGCCTGCTTTGAGCATCTTGTCGAGCTCTAAGCAGACCATTTCCTTATACTTCAGATTGAGACGGTAAGCCCTTTTCTTATCTGGCTTCACGTCGAGCTTCAATGTGATCTTCATAACACCTAGGTCCCAGATTATTCCTTTTAGATCCGTAAACTTGGTAGGGAATAAATCCTGGTATTCACGGAGAAATTCAGTGACCTTATCCACCATCACATCATCCTAGTAATCTCCAATCTTTGTGAATTTGGGCTCTGCCTTACTACCAATGTTCACTTGTTTCATTTTCAGCGACGCGGTTATATTTGGATTCTCAACCTACAGTCCTTCAACCTTGCAGTGACCTTCTATTTCAGGGATGTTAATATTTCACGGATCCTCATTCTCTTCTTCAACAGTTACATTATAACATTCTAACACGTGACTCAGCTGAGTAGCCCATTCAGGCTTAATCAGATTTAAAGGATCCTGAGGTATCCTAAAGATCCCTACTTTCACCTCTTGTAGTGCTTCAAACCTGTCTTCAAAACTAAATGTCATTATGAATCCTTTGTGAAGAATATCCCATTCACCTATCCCATGGAGGAGCTCTATTTCTACATACCATTTCATCAGGATGACATCCAAGGTGTGACAGAACAAGTGCACCGATTTAGGTTGGGGCTTCTCTCCATAAGCCTAAGCCCATTTTTCCAAGTGAGCACGCAAATCATCCTACCCATCATACTTGTCCGTCATTCACACCTTCGGCTTCCTAAAGCGTGTCCTCATCATTCTCCTACGTTCACGCCATTCATAAAAGCTTCCCTTGTGCATACCCCACCATCTTTCGAGCATAGCACGCAGTGCCCAGTCCAACGCCTGGAAGTGCTGCTTTTCTGGTACCTCCCTTTCAAATGCATCCAGAAAAATATCTACATCATTTAGGCCATCATAAGTAGGCAGATTTCTTACCTCTGATGACACATAGCGCAGCGACTAGGTCATCATGGTGCAACTCAGCGTGCTTATTCCATGTAACCGATTCTACCAGCGCTCTAGTTCTTCATCAGAGTCTGAGGTAAAAGAACTCTCGCAATCCCATGTAATTTGTCCATCCATTGTTGGATTCACCCAATCTTGGTCTCGTGCTGTTATTTTATAGATACAATCCAAATCATCATCACTCTCATAATCATGAATTGGTTCAGTATAATGTGAACCTTCAACAGGATCTAGGGATATTATTATGCGGAGAGATTTCTTCTCAAATATCATCTTTTTCTTATTTAGGTTGCTTACCCCATTCATATCAGTAGCCCAATCAATTCCAAGGAGTGCAGGATAGGGGTTGTTGTCATCAACAATTTTTATCACTTCAAAATCAGGCGCATTCATACCCTGAATACCAATAGTCACCCCCTGTAGCCGTCCCATGGGGATGATATTCTGTTGATTCGCAATCCTTAGCTGAATCGGAGACCATTTTAACGCAGGTCTCCCCATCCGTTCCCAAGTCTATTTAGGTAGGACGTTCACGTTTGACCCTAGGTCCAAGATAACCTAATCCATTTCATACTCTCCTATCTGTGCAATCAGTCTCATCTCCCATCTCGTCCTTTTTTTATGCTTACCAAGCTTTCATACTATGCTCGGCTCAACTAGAGTGTTTCCAACACATCTATTTATGAGCTCTGGTAGTCCCTTCACAGCCTTGCTATCACACAGTAGCTTCATGTAAGTCTCTAGGAAATTTGTAAGCATAGAATGGTCCATCTCCTAATCAGGCATATTCTTGCTTCCTGAGGTGGAGGCCTCAGTGAAGCTCTTCATTGCTTCCATGAAGGTTTCATGTGCGCGCTCCAAATCAAACTTAGTTTCCTCTGCTAGAGCTTTGCGAACCCATGTACTATCTTCTGGTTGTTTCCCCTTGTCATCTCCCATTGTGATTTCGCTCTGAAGCACTATATTCACGTTTGGATCCTCTTCACGTGATTCAAACCTCATCATTCGTAGTATCTAAGTCGGTGGAGGTGGTAGCGCCCCTTTGTCACGTATCCTAGTTATCAGTGTAGGACAATATTCTGTTTCATGATCAAACAGAGTGAAATACTTACACGATGGACGTTTTGGGTTAGTACAATCACGAGCATAATATCATAGTCCTCCGCAATTATAGTAGGTCAACTGTCCCCGACCTCTACTAGGTCCTCCTCCACCTCACCCTCGTTGATGCCCCTAAAATCTTGTCTACGCCATCCCTGCACTCTGGTCAGGGGGCGCGTTTCGACCTAAACCCTATAGGTGGGAGTTCTATCCATCATCAACTCATAGCTTCTGTAGTTGCACTCATCATGCTCGACCGATCTACAAAAATTGTAGAAAAGTTGTTGCAGTGTCTGTACAAACTTCTGCAACAAATGAGAGTTATCTGTAGCAGGTTTTCTTGTTATCGGACATATAGTGCACCATAATGTAGGCCCCACAATTGGTCCTACTTGAGCTTCTGGCCTCAAATTCATTGGTCCTCCTACTGTAAGGTAGTTTGCAAAGACCAGACAATGGTATTTGTCAAGCCCCTAATTCTTGCATTTCAGACACCATACCTCTTAGCACACCTCTGGTTGGACTGTTCTGTCTTGTTTCAAGCTTTGCATCTCAAGGAAAATATTTTTCAATTGTGCATGGATCTGTTGAACCCCCAGATTTGGACCCTGCATTGGTGTTTCATGCAGCCTCATTGCGATCTCCAAGGCCTCTGCCTGAGTTGTTATCTTCTGCGACGACATCACAACCCTTAAGTGTGGCAGGAGCTAAGCCACAAACCACTCACAATGTTGTCCATCTGTTAGGTTCATGTTAGCTTCACAGATTGTACACTTCAACCTCTGATTGAGTTCCCAAGGTATCTCACATGGTTGCATCGCAATTTCTTTGAACCATACAATCGAATGTGCTTGAGATTTAGGCCTACTGAATTCTCTATTCAGTGTTGTATGGATTTCTGCCACTCCAGCATTCGGGTTATCATTAGCGTACATGATATACCAGGTTATCTTGCGATCCTGCAAAGCACTAACATATGTCACCTTCTTCATGTTGTCATCTGTAACGCCCTGAGCTTCTCATATAGCTTTTGTAACAAACCAGAATTGGTCTGGGTCCTCATTCCCCAAGCCTTTGAACAAGGGTAGCTTCATGAATTTTCCATACTGAACTGCGGTGGAGGCGGAAGTGGTATGGGTGAAGTCACAGGTGATGGTGGTGAAGTTGGAGGTGGTGTGGGTGGAGGTGGCATTTTTGGGAATCCTTGCCTTATTAACTAAATAAAACTTTGTGGAGAAACTTGCATTATTCCCTCTTCATCACCTTGCGAAGGTGAAATCAACGGACTATATTTAGGACCCTTTTTTCCTTCTTTTCTTTAATTTTTTCCACTTCACGTAGCCCCAAACATCAAGGTAGCTGCATAACCCATTTTTCGCACAATAACATTTTAATCCAGGTACTCAAAGATTTCACGTACCTACCTTATGGCCTTTGAAAAAGTGTCACTCCGCCTCGTTGTAGCTGACCGAGGTGTCGACCGCAAATTCAGTTACAAATCCTCCTATGACATGATCAAGCCATTGATTGATAGCGTGGGCAATCTTATCCTTCGATGCTTCCAACCTTCACACTAGCTTCAGGGTCCACACAATAGGACTGTCAAGTTTCCACCTTCCTAGGCTATCTTCTAGCTTCATGATCCACTCGTATAGCTCAATTGGAAAGGAGCAAAAAAATATCTCGTGGATCTCTATATACAGGTACCTATCCAGCCACTATTCCTTTGTCATTCGCAGGTTTTTGTTCTCCTGCGTCGCGAATTCGTGGATATTCCTATCTAACCAGTATCCAATCACTTTCTTAGTCGGATTCCAGTGATACAAAATCACACATCTCTTATTTAGATTCCAGTCCCAGCAATGGAACCATCTGTTGGCTTGAGGGGGCCTGACCTAGGCTCAGCGTTAGTTAGCCAAAGAAATCCCTACACTACTGGCCCTTTCGGCATCAGCCCATGGAGCGGACTGAAGTCTCACCTGAAGCAGTATGGGGGGATGCTGAAACCAAGTTTCCACACTTTGAGATGGTCATGATGTCGTTTTATTCATTTTATTCCTGCCTTCGCGCAGGTCACTTCGCTCTAGGGCTTGCGAGACGAGCCCTCTATTCCGTCCTTCAATACCCCCGTGAAGGGTACGGTTGACCTTCGCACAACCCTAACACTCGATCTAGACACTTTCGTGCTGCTAAGGTAGCATACCATGCAAATTCCTCAACTAGTTTAAGTGTCTTACTTATCTTATTATATGCTCACAGTTAGCACCGCGTAAACAGATTTTCTTATATGTGTTCAGTTATTCATAATAATAATACACATTCACGCATCACATAAACATTATAAGGGAAATTCATACATAAAATTATAAGATGCATTAATCGGAACAAAGACACAGAAATTGCAGAATACTTCTCTTTATTGATATCTTCCAAGTGATTACAGACTCTATTCACCCTATGCACATAGTTGCAGGGGTCCACGCACTCAGCTGTGGACTTCCACCCTAGGCCTCTGCACACTCAGCTGTAGAGCTTCTACCTATGCTACGACCCGAACCTTATACTTCTTCTTTTAGAACTATCACTCTCTTATCCTGTGTGTCTCTAAAACTACTTAGAGCTTAGCTCTTTTTATACAATCCCATGGTCCGCGGACCATGGGTAGAACTCTTACAGCCGATTTTACTTTACAAAACTAAGGGAGGACAACCCTTTATGACTTATAACACCTACGTGCTCCGCGACCACAAAATGCAGAGTCTTTACAAGTTTCTTATAAAATTTGACCAAAATATGGACTTTTAGCCCCAAAACCGTCCTTTGGGGGATCTCGTTCCCAACAGAGCTTGTCATTTTCATTAACTGAATCCTAATAGTTGTGCCAAGACTTTGGAATACCAAGGAGTAATAAGCTCACAAGTTCGGATAATGGCACTGTTGGGCTAATTTATTAACACTAATTAACACAAGTATTTCATTATCAATCAAGGTTTGTAAAACTTGGAGGCATGTCCACAATGTATGGATATTAGTTGTAGTCAAGCTTAGAAGATAAAATATGAATAATTAAGGAAATTAATATTGCAAATATAAATCTAATTAAATAATTTCTAATTCACTTCTACAATATATGTGAGATGAAGTGGCTCTTAACTTAAGAGATCCATTTGTGTCCTTCTTCTACAATATTAGTTGATGAATAGAAATCAAAAGCCATTAATTGACAATAGCTTAAGATGCATAAATAAAAAATTAAAAATACTCCTAACTTAGGATTTGCTATTCCTCATCACAAATTCATTCATCATTATGCTATTGTTAGAAAACTAGAATTGCATAAAACTTCTTGAAAACAAGAAAGATGAACTCTAGTTTTTATTCATTAATTCAATATAAAGAGGGTTCAACTTGAACACTATGTTTTCCTTTCATATCAAAATTATAAATAGACTAATATTCATCAGCAAACATAAATCATCACACATCAATTCAAGTAAGCAAAACAAGTAAATGAATCTAAAGCAACTAGTTCATGAAAATCAAGCTAATTAAACAATGAAGTGTACTTATCTTGGAGTGGGGGCCCTCCACCCTTGCACACTTGAAGAGATTATCAACTACTGCAACTTCAGTCAATCATCCACACATTGAATAACAAAATAAAGGTATAACAGGTTCTTCAAATTAACTTCAAATATTCAAATGTCTCCACATAAATTATACAAAATTCTACATGCATATGCCTTCAAAGTATTGGCTTAAATAGAAGATCATGAAACAAACTGATATAAAGTGTCTCTAACAAATATATCTATCCATATCCACTTATCCATGTCAAATCCATCCAATCATATCATTAAAAATATGGAAAATCCCATGAAATTATAAAACTACCCTATTTCCTAGCGATTTTCTCGATGATTGGTCCTATTTGACCAACTTTGATCGGGTCTGATTTAGCTTGTTTTGACCGAACCAATTGGAGTTATCTTATTCCTAGTTCCCAATATTTTCATAAATGTATCAAGCTTGTGCCGAGGTGTCCTGGAAATATTACATGCATATATCTATTACGAGAATTTCTGATTATGTCCAAAAATTACACTTTAAATTCAATTTTCATGCAAACTTCTAGAAATTGCAAAATTCAAATTAAATATTTGAATATGCATAAAATACATCAAAATGAGGTGGATGTGATGGAAAATGGATGGAAATATAAGAATTAAGTATTTTTTCTTAAGCAAAACTAGACCAAAAATGAGGGCCAACATATCCCCCTTGCTGATTTACAAGGATGTCCTCATGCTTTTTTCTTCCTCTTGGATCTCCTAACCTCTGCTGTGAATCCTATGCTTGACCATGATGCTTCCTATTGTGTTACCTATAATAGATAATCTATCCCCATGTTTTGTTCTTCTTTATACATAGTAGCTTTTACCTTCTGTTTCTCATATTTTTTCTTCCACATGTTCTTGTCTTTAAGCTACTTGAATGCCTGTTCGCAAAGTATATCATTATTTCTCTTTAGTTTTCCTACCTCTTCAGTTAATTTTTCATTCTCCCTTACTAAATTTGCATTATTTTTCTTGCATGTTTTATTTTCTTTCTTTAAGTGCTTTTCCAGGATCTTGTTTATTTCCAACTGATCTGTCAATTCTTTGATTTTTCTCAAATGCCACTCTTTTTCTAGTTCATGTGTTTCTTTTGCAAATTATGTGGTTGCTACATCATCAAAATATGAGTATTTTTCTAGAGCTTCTTTCTCTAATCATCTGATTATATCATCTACCTATTTCTCTGTAGAACATGTTTCTACAATTTGTACTTCTTGGTCCTTGCTACTTGTTTCTATTGGGCTCTTTCTCCTATGCCTCCTAGGAGTGGATATGATGGATGTTTCCTTTTCAATCATAACAATGTCGTTTTGCTTCTTAGACTTGGTTTTGGGATAAAGTAGTGAATTCATGATGCCCTTGGTTTCCTACTCTGTTTTGTATTGTTCTTCAATGACCTGTTCTTCATGCTGGTTTCGGATTAAAAACTCTCTCCAGATTATGCCCTGAGTTTTTACTTGATATTCTACAAGAATTTTTATTAGTCCCTAATAATAAACTCGAGCTTCTCTTGGTTTGTTCTCATTTCTCACTGACTCTATCATCTTAATGAAACTTTGGGAGAAGAAATATGGAAAATTTATTTTGACTTCTCCCTTTATGTGTTGGAGTAACCTGACATGATACAAATGTGCCACACTATGTCCCCTATCACATGCGAAGAATTTTTGAATGATCAAGACTAGTTCTCCCCATGGCTCATTGAACCACTCCCTGGGTATGCCTTTAGCTCTATTAAAGGCTCCCTTCCTATTTTTTTCTAATATGAAAGTCCATGCTTTCTGCTTGAAATATAGACCTTTATGATAGTTTTCCCTTATCAATGGAAGATCTAATGCTTGGGAGATGTATTCCGGAGTCAATGGAATGCATAAGTTTCCTACTATTGTTTGATCCTGGGTATAGTTATTCACAAATTCTATGGTTATACCCTCAATGTGACCATTAAACCTTTGTAGAAACCCTATAAGCCCTGCTTGATATAACTTTTCTACTATTTCCTTCTTCCATTGCTCAATTTGAAATTTCGGTTCTATTCTGGCGGTCATGTTTTCTGAAAATCGATGGATATACCCTTCTACTGTCATTAACATAAATTTTAACAATGAAAATAACAATCATTCATGCATAAAAATATTTTTGATTCAATTTGTAGGAGGGCTTACCTTTCTCCTGATACTCTTTAGAAATAATAAAGTCAGGCTCGTTTTAGTCTTTGTCTCACTGCAACAATGAATCACTGTTTTTTTTTAACATTAACCTTTGTGAATGGAAAACAAAAACAAACATCCTGCTTATTCTGATGTAAAATCCATTCTTGGTTTTGTTCCTCTTTCACCAAAACTCTACTCTGTCCATATAAATGAAGTATTCTTCTTTATGCATATCATTGTTTATAAGAAAAGAAATTGGAAATCGAACTCTGTTTTGATTTTGAAAAAAAAAAATTATATAAAAACAAAATCATACCATATCTCCTCTTTTCGATTTTCATTCCTCGTATACCTTCCTTATGGTTATCAAACTCATTTTTATGTCATACTGGAGTCATTATCTCGTTCATTTTTTGTACAATTAAGGCCACTTCGTGTGCAATCAAACCCACTGTTTATGCAATTGAATCCACTGTTTATGCAATCAACCATAAATATTCACTGTGTTTTCAACGAAATCATAACAAACTATAAGTTTAACACTGTTTCGCTGACCAATTTGATGAAAACAGGTGTTTATGCAATCAGAATTCAACTTAACACTCTGTCTCATTACCCATTCTTCAGTGAAAACACGTGTTTATGTAATCAAAACTACAGCTAAACACTTTTTTTTAACTCATCGAAAACATGTATTTTTGTAATCAAGACTACAACTAAACACTTTGTTTTAACTTGGTGAAAACATTTACTTGTCCAATCAAACCTTTAACTAACATTTTGTTCATCAATCAATTTGGCGGTTTCATGAGTGAAAGTGGAAGATCCGAGTTGAGTTCCCTATCTCCAATGGTTTGTCCAGATTCTCTCTATGTCATGGCTCAACCAACCTATGTTTCATATGGTTTCCATTGTTAAACTCCATTTCAAAAACCTTATTTCTTGACTGATGGCAGAGACAACATTTAACAAATAATAAACTGTGGTTGGAGCGCTTCTTATATCCTGGAGTCTAACTTGTGTTCTATTTAAAAATCCCGAGATTTTCTAATAAAACATATGCTGCATTTATTGAGTTTCGGTCTTACCTTGTTTCTCACGAAATATTCTTTAACTATCTCCACTTTCTCTACTAGTTTCCTCAACTTATCCCTCAATCTACTCCGTGTTTTCTTCTTATTACTCTGATTTCCAACTGCTATATCTCTTGCCTTCTCCCTCTTGGTTTGATTTCCTCTATTTACGTGTTTCCTCTCTCAAACTACTCACGTGAGGCTTGTAAATGTGCACTAATGGCTTATGCTACACTTCATTTCTCTCCCTGAGCTTGCAAAACGACTATGATGATGGAGAGAAAGTGATTTTTACAACTCTCTATGTGTGTAGTGACCGAACTAATTCAAAGAGCCATTACTAAAACTGTAAAGATTAACTAAAACTATAAAGATTGTAAAGGAGTTTTAAAGATCCATCTTTCTTGAACATAGTATGAAACCTTATGAACCTATTCTAAATTTATACAAAACTCCGTATATCTAATTGATTGATTCGATGAGAAGTACTTACCTGGTCTGCTGCAGATGAAGATGCTTCAGAACTTCTCTAGTTCCCTCCTGTTACCAAAAGACCGAAACCACCCAGCTAAACCAAGTAAAACCTAGATACTCAGTCCAGTATGCTTCTCAATTGATGCAAATTATTCCCCCGTGCCCAGAAACTTCAGAACAAGCAAGGCTCAATTGTTCCTAATGATAAACTCTGTGTACAAATTTTCCTCCTATTTCTCCTTTCCCGTCTTCAACTTCGGCCTCTCCTTATGTACTATTCCTTGGCGATGGTTGCTCTCTCCACCAACGAGCCCACTGCTTCCTTTCTCAATGACACCTATTGAATGTAACGTGAGCCTTATCTTTCTTTTAAAGACATATTGACATGTGTGGTTTTGTTCTGATTAAAGATTTTATTTCTTTAATTAAAATGTCCTGAGTTCATACATAGGAACTTTATTTTGGTTTAATTTATCCTTTTAATAATTTATTAATATACTTTATTAAAATCCTGGGATAGATAATTATATAACCTTATTTAAGAATTCACTTAATTTTTACATCTATTTCTTTTATAACCCTTTTACTTTATACTTTTTAACTTAATATCATTGGTAATTGCTCATTAATCATGATGCATTAAGTAATATGTGTGTTGATGGGTGAATGCGACTTTTCTATTTGGAGTGTCAGGATATTTAATATTTATAGTTAATTTAGAATATAGTTACTAGTGCGGTGCATGTGATACCAGCATATGTAGCTATCATATGCATGGATCGTATGCATGCTAATATTCTTATGCTCTCTATATTAATAATGGGTCATTACAATGTGTAAAAATGACAAAAGTATATTGCATGAGCTTTGTTGAATGCACAACTCACGGTGTTGTTTTGAAACATCCAATGTTGTGTTTTCAAATTTCGGTTTACCGTTCCACTTGCTGCATCTTTTGACTGCTTCCTTCATTGTTGTCCTTCGTTTCATCGTGGTCATCCTCCATACCAACCCACAGTACTTACTTGCACATCTCAGTGTTTATTACTTGACCTTTGACTGATATATCACTCATTTCACCGTATAGTCTGCATACCATTCATTTCATTACCACTAGCTCGTATTGTTATTCATTTCATGGTGCATTGCGATTTGATCGCCACTTTGAATTTCATTATATTTTAATTGCATGGTCTATAGTTTTAATGATCTTATCTCCGTTTAACTGTCTTCGTACCTCCCCTTCATATCCATTACCTACAACTTATACCTCCAAAACACTTCATAATGTTTGTTTGCATTGTATAGTCATCACACAATTTACATTATGATAACCCTTGCACTCAATAGCATCATTCTTATGCGCTATAATTATGACTTATTGAAATAAATTATTTCGATTTCTTTCACTTTGTATTACTTTATAATGTGCATGTTTCCATATATATATATATTATATATATATATATATATATATATATATTATATATATTTATTATACTATATATATATTATTATATATATATTATATATATCCTTTAATTTTAAAATGACCATGTTTAGGTCATATTTAAAATTAATTTCATGATACTAATATTGTCTATGGTTTTGTGGGTTTGAACTATTGGGCCCTCTATTTGAATCCCTTTTGCTTTTCAAAAGAGAAATACTTAGGGTTATGAAATGAAATAAATATGGAATATGTAAATGGAATATGGAATATGAATGTAGAATATGAAATGAATATTTGGAGTATGTTTATGGAATTAAATGTAGGATAATGGGTATAAATATATGAATAGGATAATATGATGAGGGTAGTGAAATGAATATTTAAGTAAAATATGCATGTCAGGTACTAACTCAATTTTAACAATCTCTAAAAAAATTCTAAAATTTTTTAAATTTCAAGAGCAAAACTTTGTACTCACTGTACATTTACTCCCTCATATTATTTGATGTTGTCTTTTAGTCAAATGACTTTAATGAATTATCTAGGATAGATTTGAATGTAGACTTTATTTCTGCTTCATGTTCTTGCATCCATCATTGATTTAGGTTCATTGATTGTTGATGTCATTCAGGTCCCTTCTGCAATTGGTACTTGATGGTTCAGGTCCCTACTATCATGTATATTTTTATGCAGTATATACATGTTTTTTCTAGCATTTTAGGTACCTTCTGCACAATGTTTCCAATAATGTTTCAAGTCCCTTCTGTGATACAATTCAACTTCCTTCTTCAATCCAGATGCTCAAACTTTCAGCTGCTCAACTGAGTTTCTTTTACAACTTCCCCCTTGCCTATCTGAAGACTTGTCCTCAAGTCTTGTTTTGTTTTGGAGGTTCATTCTGCAAAATCAAACTTTCGTGAGTGTAAAAAAGAAATTGTGAATTTATACAGGCCATACTTGTTGGTTTTCCTCTACGAATTCATGTTTTCTTTGTGCCAGTTGCCTGGTTTTCACAAGCAAACTTTTTATTATATTTGCTTTATTTATATTTTTTCCTTTATTATTATTATTATTATTATTATTATTATTATTATTATTATGTTTTATTCTTCTTCTAGAGTACTGGAAGGCATATTGCTATGTTGTTCCATTACTTCCAGGTCAGTATCTTTTGTCTTTTGTTTCACAAAATCTTCTTTATTGATAGGCTTATTGTAGACTTTAAACTTATGTCTGTTAACTAGAAATGAAGTAGATTCTTAATCAATTGTTTTTATCTAAACAGCTCCATTATCAAAGGTTTCTTCTATCTCTAAAGCCCCAGCCAATAAGTTGTAAACTTTGCCTTGAAATCTTTGAATTTGGAGTCAAACAATAATGCCCAATCTCCTTTGTTGAATGTCTTGTTCTTGATGAATCAATCATGCGATTTCACCCTTTGTTGTTGCACCAGAGTTGTGTGTTCTACTGCTTGTTGTCTCTGTTCATCTAGTTGATTCAATTCCATTAACTACTATTGTTGTGCTTCAGATAATTCCAGTCCTAACTTTGCTACTAACTTGAATATCTAAAATTCTATGGGCAACACGATTTATTTTCCATACACTAACTGGTATGGACTGAACCCAGTTGTGTTTTTTCATGTTATTATGTATGCCCATATTGCATCTCTTAACATTTCTAACCAGTCCTTCCTGTTCATTTGTACTATCTTCGTCATGATATTTTCCAAGACTTTATTTGTCAACTCCACTTGTCCATTTGCTTGAGGATGGTACGGAGTTGATTTTCTGTGTTTGATCTTGTACTTCTCTGTAAGATCACGAATAAGTTGTGAAGTGAACTGTGTGCCTTGGTCAGTTACAATCTGTCTTGGTACCCCAAATATGACAAAGATTTCCTCAAAGGGGAATGTGACCACTGTATTTTTTGTTGCTCTTGATATTGCCTTTGCCTTAACCCACTTAGTTACATAGTTTGTACATACCGAGATGTACTTCTTCCCATTTGATGGTGGATTTATTGGTCCCACAAAATCCAGAGCCCATTTCTCAAATGGTTTTATGAGCACTTTTTGCTTAAGTAGCATTTCATCTGATATTATTGGCCTTCCTATTCTTTGGCAACTGTCACACCTCTTCACATAGGCTTTGGAGTATTTTAAGATTGTTGACCAATAGTAGTCTAGTTGCAGCACCTTGTAGGCTATCTGCTTGTCTGCAAAATTACCACCACATGGCTCTTCATGACATGCTTTCAAAATTTCTAATATTTCATCTTATCTAACACATTTTCTTATTATGTAGATCAGAGCTAGTGTAAAAGAGATCACCATTCACGTAAATATATCTAGAGCTTTCTCTAATTATTTTTCATTTTTGTTTCTTTATGAACTGAGATGGTAATTTTCCAGAGGATAAATACTTTGCTATATCTGCAAACCATGGTGTTTTGAAAGCTATTGCAAACAGATGTCCAACTGGGAAATTATCTTAAACAGGTTTTGGATCACTAGGTGTATGAAGCTTTGAAAGGAAATAGACTACTTGATTGTCTTTCCCTGGTCGATCTTGAATTGTAATGTTAAATTCCTACATTAATAGTAACCATCTTATAGTTCTACTATTTTTCATTACTTTTTTCATTAAGTATTTGATTGTTGAATGATCTGTGTGCATGAACACTTGGTAGCCTATTATGTAATGCCTGAATTTGTTTACTGCAAGTACTACAACTAACATTTCTTTCTCTGTGACTGTGTAGTTCAATTCTGTTGGTGTTAACTTTTTACTTATGAACTATATAACATAATTAAACAAGTTTTCTTTCTATCCATGTGGTGCACCTATAGCAGTATCAAATGCATCAGTGGAAATGTGAAATGGAAAAGACCAATTCGGTCCTCGAAGGATGGGGGAAACTGATAGTTTTTCTTTCAATATTTGAAACGCATTTTGACAATGATTCGTCCATTGGAATTCAACATCCTTTGCAAGTAACTTGAATAGAGGTTGTGCTATTTTACTGAAATTTTTAATAAATCGCCAATAGTAGCCTCCATAACGCAAGAAATTTCTTACCTCCTTTTGAGTTGTAGGTGGCATTAAATTCACAATGACTTATATTTTGGCTAGGTCTGCCTTAATTCTTGATGAGGAAATATGGTGTCCCAACACTATCCCTTCTGTTAACATCATGTAGCATTTTTCATTACTTAGGGACATATTTGTCTCTATGCATCGTTTCATAACTTTCTCAAGCTTTTTCAAACAATCGTCATATGTGTTTCCATATACAGTGAAATCGTCCATGTAGACTTCTACACATTCATGGATCAGATCAACAAATATTGCGAGAACTTCTCTTTGGAATGTAGCAGGTGCATTACATAGCCCAAATGGAAAAACATTGTATGCATATGTTCCCCATGGGTAGGTAAATGTTGTTTTGTCCTAGTCTTCCTTTGCTATTCTAATCTGATTATACCCACTAAACCCATCTAGGAAAGAAAAGAATTTCTTGCTAGCTAATGAATCTAGGACTTGGTCAATGAATGGTCACGGAAAATGATCTTTTAATGTTTCTTTGTTTGATTCCTAGTAATCTACACATATCCTCCACTTCCAATTTTTCTTTGATACTACAACTAAGGGAGAAACCCAGTGACTATCAGAAATAAGATAGATGAACCCAACTTGCAATAGTTTATGTAGTTCTTCTTTCACTATTTCCTTCATCATGGGGTTCATATGCCTTTGAGGTGGCGTTATTAGTTTAATTTGGTCATCAATATAGATGTGGTGGATACATGTGCTGGGGTGAATTCCCTGCATATCTGTGTAATCCCAGGAAAAAGCTTTTGAGTACTTTTGTAATAATGTTATTACCACTTGTTCTTGTGACGATTGTAAGCTTTTACCAATGTTCAAATGTTTTCCATGATAAATCTTATTTGTTTTAGTTGTTAAATTGGTAATTGTGTTTATAGGAAAAATATTTGTGAATGATTCTTGCAGTTATTGAATTGTGTTGGTTTCCTGAAAACAATGGTTAAAAATATTACTTGTAGCTTCATACTGAGTTACTCTAAGATGCTCTGAAATATCCGATTCTGAGATAAAAAGATCCAATAGATCTTCATTCTCCTATTCTTCTCTAAGGTCAAAGACTTTCTTAATACTTAAAACTAATTTTGTTCGATTTTCTTCTTGTCCTTCAAGCAATGATACTAAAGAAGGTGTTTGTGCTGGAGAATAAAGTGTGATGTGTTTTCTCTCATCTCCACGTGCAATAATCATACATCCCAATCTGCATCCTATGAAGGCATCAACAGTGGCTAACCACGGTCTGCCTAAGATTAGAGGATGTCCTCCCAATATTTATTTTTGGCTGCAAAATGAAGAAGTCTACAGGATACTCCCATGAATCCAAAGAGACTATGATATCTTCTAATATTCCTTCTGGTATAACTTTAGATCTGTCTGCTAACTCTAAAATGATAGTAGTAGATCTAATGTTGTTTAAATCTAAATGTTTCATTGTATTTGTAGTCATTACATTTTTAGCTACTCCCAAATCTATCAATGTGTTTGGAATTGAAAAATTGTTTATTGAAATAGTAACCATAGGGATACCAGGGTCAATATTTTTTTCTACTTCTTTCTTTGTAGACACGAGGCTAGCTAGTTTTCCAATGACTTGGATTGTAGTAGGATCCTTCTTATTTTTACCATTTTTCTTGATGCATAATTCATTTATTGTTTTAGCATAAATTGGTATTTCCTTGATTTCTTGTAATAAAGAAATTTTTACATAAGCATTTTTTAATTCATCCAAAATATCAAATTCGGGAAGGGTCATTTGAATTTTTTGCTCTACTAACCTCTCTGGATAGGGTGGTGTTTGAGTTATTACAATTTTTCCTTTCTAACTTTGATTTTATGAATGTGATGTTTCAGGTTGTTCTCCTTGTTCAGCTGGTTCTTTTATGATCGAAGGAGAATTTTTATGCAATACTTTCCTAGACCTTAAATGGACATCATTTATGGGAAGAATGGAGTATGTTGGAAAATATGTTTCTTCTTCCACATTGTATGCAGGTTTATCCATTTTGTTGCTCAGATTTGCTACTAGCTGAGCTGGTAGTTGAGTTGGTCTAGGCTAGTTTGAAGGCAGTTGTAGCTGTTTTGGTTGTGTTAGTAATGGTGCACGATTCTGTTGTGGAAATGTCATGGATTGTGGATATTGTTGGAACTATTGGTATGGGAATGGCTGTTGATATTGTTGTTGGTATTGCTATCGGTATTTTTGAGGATACATTTATTGAGGTGGATGATTTCCATAACTATATCCTCTCCAACCTTGTGCAGGTTGGTTTTGATATTGTTGTGGAGGTCAAGCTTGCCATGGCATTGGGGTATTCCAAGAGTTTTGAGGTGGGTACTGATAGTTTTGTTGAAAGAATTGCTGAGGGAATTGTTGAGGAATCCTTGGTTGTCAAGACCTTCTTGGTGCCACATAATAGAAACCTTCTGCTCCTTGTACTTCTTCCATTGGATTCATTTGAAATTGTTTCAACTTTATACAATTTTCTATTGAATGGTTTTATGTGCAAAGGCCACATACTTGAACAATATCTAAAGGACATTCTCTTAATGCATGCTTCTTTCTAGATTTGGGACAAGAGATTGCTAATATTTTTTCTTGTTCCTCTTTCTTTTTGTTTGCTTTTAGAACATCTACTTGTGTCCCTAATGTACTTATAAGATCCGTTTTGAAGTTTTCCAAAAATCTCCCCATATTTTCTCTTGTTACTCCTCCTGTTGCTGATTTTGCTACTTTTGAACTAACATCTCTCCTTCCAGCTTTTGATTTTCCTCTAGAATATTTTTTACATAGTTCTGCAATTTCACTAAATGGCAAGTTTGAAATGTCACCCTTGCCCATTACATTCAGAATGTCAAGGTATTCATCTCTTATACCTTTGACAAAGATTGTTCAAATGGTATCCTGGTTTAGCGAGTATTGTTTAGACTTTTGAAGATTGTAAGCAAATCTTTCCAATTATTCCTCTAAACTTTCGTCTTCTTGTTGTGTCATTCTGAAAACATCCTCTTTCAAGTCCCTAGGCCTACAATAGGCTTGGTATTTTTTAAGAAATATTTTCTTCATGTCATCCCAAGAAGTTATTGTTTGCTCTCCTAAACCCATGAACCATTTTAATGCTACTGCTTTCAAAGTAGTAGGAAAGAGACGAAGTTTGTGTATGTCATCTGTGTATCCATAAGTTCTACACAAGATGTCAAATTCAAACATAAATGGGTCGGTATATTCTGTTAGCATTCCATAAAAGTTAGGCAATACAGAAGGTGGAATGTTTTTCATTTTCACATCTTCTCCTAATATTGCACTTGTATCTAATGTTGGAAAGCCAAAAGTAGCTTCCTGATCATCAATATTTTCTTGTTCATTATCATTTTTTCTTTTTCTATCCTCTTCTATCTTTCTATCAGCTTCTCTTTTTGCTTCTTCCTCTCTTTGTCTTCTCCATTCTCTTTGTTGTCTTTCATATTCAAGTCTTTGTTATGAGGTAAGAATAACAGATCCTTGCCCTTCTTCTATTATAGTTTCAACTATTTTGATGACAATTTGAGGTTTAGGTTGTTGTTTGTTTTCAAAAATAGGTTCATCTATAGGCTAAAAAATGGGCTGATCTATTGGTTTAACAATTTTCTTTTATTTTTCTGAACTAGGTGTTTCTTTTGGAGTTTGTTTTCTTTTTACCTCCCAGGCTAACAAGGTTTGTCTTTCAATTAAAGTTAATCTTTGTCATGTTCTTTGTTTTTCTTCTAATTCATCTATTGGACACTTACTAGCAACTGGTGTAGTTAGTCTTGATGTTCCTACTTCTATGGATGAGGGGTTTTGTTTAATAAATCTAACTTTCCGGTTTTTATTTCTAGGCATAAAGAAACATAACTAAGAAAAACATACCATAAATGAATTTTTATTTTTTTTGTTTTGTCGTTTTTTTTAGATTTTGTTTTTATCTTCTATTTGACTAGGTTGACGAATGCCTCCCTGGCAACGACGCCAAAATGTTGGGCTAATTTATTAACAAAAATTAACACAAGTATTTCATTACCAATCCAGGTTTGTAAAACTTGGAGGTATGTCCACAATGTATGGATATCAGATGTAGTCAAGCTTAGAAGATAAAATATGAAGAACTAAGGAAGTGCATATTACAAATATAAATCTAATTAAATAATTTCTAATTCACTTCTACAATATATGTGAGATGAAGTGGCTCTTAACTTAAAAGATCCATTTGTGTCTTTCTACAATATTACTTGATGAATAGAAATCAAAAGCCATTAATTGACAACAGTTTAAGATGCTTAAGTAAAAAATGAAAGAGGCTTTTAACTTAGGAGATCTTTGATATTCCTCATCACAAATTCATTCATCATTATGCTATTGTTAAAAAATTGGAATTGCATAAAATTGCTTGAAAACGATAAAGATGAACTCTAGTTTTTATTCATTAATTCAATAGAAAGAGGGTTCAACTTGAACATTGTGTTGTCCTTTAATATCAAAATGATAAATAGACTAAGATTCATCAACAAACATAAATCATCACACATCAATTCAAGTAAGAAAATCTGAAGCAAAACAAGTAAACAAATCTAAAGCAACTAGTTCATGAAAATCAAGCTAGTTAAACAATGAAGTGTACTGAGCTTGGAGTGGGGTCCCTCCACCCTTGCCTTGCACACTTGAAGAGGTTATATACTTCAACTTAAATCAATCATCCACCCATTGAACTAAAAAATGAAAGTAGAACATTTTCTTCAAATTAACTTCAAATATTCAAATGTCTCCACATAAATCATACAAAATTCTACATGCATATGCCTTCAAAGTTTTGACTTAAATAGAAGATCATGAAACAAACTGATATAAAGTGTCTCTAACCACTATATCTATCCATATCCACCTATCCAAGTTGAATCCATCTAATCCTATCACTAAAAATATGGAAAATCCCATGAAATCATAAAACTGCCCTATTTCCTAGGGATTTTCTGGATGACTGGTCTTGCTTGACCAGCTTTGACCGGGTCTGATTTAGCTTGGTTTGACCGAACCAATTGGAGATAGCTTAGTCTCAGTTCCAAAGATTTTCATAAATGTATCCAGTTCGTGCCCAGTTATCCTGCAAATATGACATCCATATAGCTATTACGGGAATTTCTGATTCTGTCCAAAAATTGCACTTGAAATTCAATTTTCATAAAAACTTCTAGAAATTGCAAAATTAAAATTAAATACCTGAATATGCATAAAATACATCAAAATAAGGTGGATGTGATGGAAAATGGATGGAAAATATAAGAATTAAGTATGTTTTCTTAAGCAAACTAAACCAAAAATGAGGGCCAACAGGCACATTTTCTCCAACTCCTCTAAGTTTATCTCGAACTTGAGTGAATTTGGATAAGTATTAAACAACAATTTCATTTTTACCCATTCGAATGTTATGAAGCTTGTCTCTCAATGCCAATTTCCTATCATCACTACTGCTTTGGAATATATCTGTGAGATTTTTCCACATTGAAAATGGAGTATCCTTTTCATGCAAGTTCGAAACTGCATGATCTCTGACACCCTCCAGAATAATCCCCCTGGCTATTGTTGCGTCTTACTTCCATTGAGAAAATGCTTATGAATTTGAATCTGGTGGTTTCAGAATATCAATTTTTGTGTACTCTAATACTCCATTGTCATCTAGGACAACTTCCATTATGTCTTTCCAAGAAAAAAATTCAAGGTACCCTCCAATGCATACTCAAGCCTCAATCAATTGAAATATATTATTCCTGCACTGAAGAAAATCTGCATCAAAAACTCTGCAAATTGAAATGTCTTTAAGAGAAGACTTGGAACATGGTTTCTATGTAGTCCTAAATAGCTATAATACCATATAGAATAGCTCAAAATTTGTAGTTGTTGATGAATTCAGGCTGAAATCAATAGACACAAATTTCTTTTACTCAATCTATGGAAAGGAAAACATACAATAGAAACACATGCAATCATTCAATCACAATGAACATAATATTTTTACTAGGGAACACAATTGGGAAGAATCTCTCCCCTGCGACGAGAGGTGCTCTATGGCCCAATATAGTATAGATGTGTAGGTGTAATGTAAGTATGCAAACAATTATAAATATCGACTTAATTAAAAATAATATAAAGTTAAAAACATATTTGGTAGGAGTGTAAACATTTAAAAGTTTGCTCAATTAATAATAAAAAGTTAAAGTAATAAACAAAAAATTAAAAGTAATAAATTAAAAGTTAAAAGTAATATCAACCTAGGATGAATGTAAACATTTAAAAGTTGGTTCAATTCATAATAAAATGTTAAAGTAATAAAAAAAAATTCAATTTGTGATATTTTGATTTTGTTATTGACTTGTGAATAGACTTTGTTACAATACCATAGGAAAATACCATGGCTTGTCAATACCACATGCCCAAAAAAGCATAAGATATTTCACAATCAAAATATTTTATAACTATATGACAAAATTCCTAACCATGGCTATTCACCCTCACTTTACAATGAATATTATTAACTTGTAAATAGGCTTTGTTACAATACCATGGGTCAATACCATGGCTCATCAATAACACATGCTCAAAAAGACATAACATATTTCATAATCAAAATATTTGATAACAATATGAAAAGATATTTAACCATGAATATTCATGCCCATTTTTCCATTGTTATTATGAACTTGTGAATAGGATTTGTTACAATACCATGGCTTATCAATACCACATGCCCAAAAATCATAACTTATTTCACAATAAAATATTTTGTAGTAATATGACAAGATTGTTAACCATGGATATTTACCCCCACTTTACCATGGATATTATTGACTTGTAAATAGGCTTTTTTATAGTACCATGGGCCAATACCATGCCTAATCAATACCACAGGCCCAAAAAACATAAATTATTTCACAATCAAAATATTTTAATTTACTTCAATTTTATAATATTTTTTACATAAAGTAAGAGGTAAAATGTTATAATTACTGTTGAGATATATCTAAACACCCTATCATCCTGAATACTAAAAATATTCCCACAAAAATTAAATCAAGGGTTTAATAAAATTAAAAATAGAATACTTTTTATATATATAGATGTGAAATTTATATAGTATAAATAATATTATTTAGAACCAACATATATCCATCTTAACTAAGGATCCAAGGGATGAGAGCAAGCGAAGCGACTAACAATAATAGAGGGAAAGGCACTGCATGATTCTTTAAAGTTTTTCATTATTGTATTTTCTTTGACATGATTGATCTAAAATATAGGTTAAATATTTTACAACCGATTGAGTTTCTTTTAGTTTAGATCATTTAACAATAATAGAGGAAAGATAGTACATGATTTTTTAAAGTTTTTCATTATTGTATTTTCTTTGACATGATTGATCTAAAATATAGGTTAAATATTTTACAACCAATTGAGTTTTCTTACTTTAGATCATTTCTCAAACATAGTAAAATGGGATCAAATTTAAGAGAGAGGGAGAGGGAGGGAGAGGGAGGGAGAGAATGAGATATGGAGAAAGACGTGGAGTTGGAGGGGGGAGGGAGGGAGAGGGGGAGAGAGATGGAGGGCAAAGAGGGAGGAAAGAACAAATACATGAGAGAGAGAGAGAGAGGGAGTGACAAGGGAGAGATGGAGAGATTGTGATGAGAGTGTGAGGGAGAGAGGAGAGGAGGGAAGAGAGAGAAGATGAAAGGAGAGAGATTGGGAGATAAGGGCAAGAGAGAGAGAGATAGGGAGTCATAAAGAGGGAGGGGAGAGAGATAACGAGAGAGGGAGGGAGATAGTGATAGAGTTAGAGGGAAGGGAGAGAGGGAAAGTGATGGAGGTGAGAGATAAATTGAGGTGGGAAAGAAAGGGAGAGAGTGGAAGGAAGAGATAGAGGACTCAAGAGAGATAAGGAGAGAGAGAGAGGGAGAGAGAGAGGGAGTGACAAGGGAGAGATAGAGAAAGATGAGAGGGGAGGGAAGAGAGAGAGAGGGAGATAAGGGGAAGAGAGAGAGAGGAATAAAAGAGAAAGAGAGGGAGAGGAAGAGGAAGGGAGAGAGAGATAGATATATATGGAGAGAGAGTGTCTATTTTTAGTGGGTGAGATAGAGAGAGGGAATAAGAAAGAGATACATAGATACAAATATAGATATTATATAGTATTATATAACCATCCTAGATCTATATTAACCCCAAATCTATCAAACACCAAGGGGGATCAAATATCTCTAGGTGAAAACCTTTCCTCATGTTTTGCACTCAAAAGAGAGGTTTTCACCTCAAGAGATTTGATCCCTCTCGTTTCTTGATAGATCTAGGTTTAAGATGGATTTAGTTTGGTATTAAATAAAATGAGAATATGGATCTATTGCAATGCCAACTTCAATCCTTGAAGCCAGACATGCACTGCAATATTGATCTCCACCTGCTCTAACCAACACCTAGCCAAAATAGGCATCATTCGACCTCCTATTTCCTTACACAATCCTTGAGGAAATTAGGTCCTAAAAGATAGGGAAATCTCCTATTTCCTTGCGCAAACCCTAAAGGAGTTTTTCGTCTTCTCTAAGGTAAAACCTATACACTCAACCAGTATACAATTGATAATGACAATGTGCATTTTTATTTCCCTCAACTAGAAAATTCAAATTCCATGCATTACTAGGGCGATTTTTAGTAAATTGACTAGTTTAGTGAGAGATCAATGAGTTCACAATAGTTACAACTACTTAACTGAACTCCTACTAACCTTATTCATGACTAAAGCTCAAATATTGAGTTTCACTAACTATAACTCCACTAGATTACTAGATCTTAGTAATCAACTCATTCACAACTCTACTTCTTGCCCACAAAATCGAATTGACTGGATTAAAAAAGTGGCTTGGCCATGTCACTCCTACTAACTACAACTGAAGTCATCCTCTTGATGTGGAAATCTGAATTTCTCCTTTTGACTAAGACATAAGTCAAAATGAAGCCTTTTCTTGCTACAATTTAACACTCCCTCTTAGCAAGAAAATGATTTTGAACAACCCCAGTCTTGCTCCTCTGTAGGAATGTATTGTAACACAATTAACAACTACTTCCATAATTTGTTCCATCTCAATCTTCTCAATCCCCTTTCTTTTCTTTCATTATGTTCCCTACTTTAGTGGTTTCTAGATGGTTTTAGGGAAGAAAGAAATTCTCCTTGGGTATAATATTTATTCTTATATTCTTCCTTTCTTAAAGTTTTTATCAAGTGTTGGTTATTTCATTTTAGGGCTTCCATATACCCTCTCTGGTTTCTTTTAGTTGGTCTTTCAACCATGCCTACAAGGTGTGGCTTAAGTGGGAGAAGGGGAAAACGTAACTCAATACTCCAACCCCCCACATTGCCCACCCCCCGCCCCAAGCCGTCTTTTATTGGGCTTAGTGAGTAGTAGAGAAATTTGTTGAACTATATTACATGAATACTCCTTGCTTGAGTTAGAAGGGCGATTGAAAAAGTGTAATAGGGTGCAAGGATATATCATCATTTTATTTAAGATGCTAAAGTTGAGTACCAAATCAGAAATTGGCTCTTGAATACAAGTGGAATCTATAAGAGGACAACTTAGTAGTTGAAGACCATCAAGGGTAGACTCTTGGTCAAGTAATTAGAGGAGAAAAATGAGATTTTATTAAGTATGGATGAAGTACAAGGTCAATTTTAGAAGTAGGATAAGAAGGTACCTATTCCAACTAAAAAGTTAGAAAATATGGAGATTTTTTATTATGAGGATGAATAAGTCCACCTGATACGATTTAGTTGGATTCTCAAACTACTTAGTTTATCAAATATCATTTTTTGGGATTCAACTGTGTTAAGTAAGTCATTCATCTATGAAAATTTCCATGAGAGGAAGTCGCAATTGACTAATTTCTCATGATTTTTGAATAGTCCACTTAGCACTCATTGCATCGGGTGATGCTCACAGGGATGAAGAAGTGGGATTGAAACCAGTGAAATGAATCACATAGCGCCAATCATCACTTCTGAGGCTTGCACCCAGTAACCAGGACATTATGTGATTCATTTCACTGGTTTCAATCCCACCTCTTCACCCCTGTGAGCATCACTCGATGCAATGAGTGTTAAGTGGACTATTAAAAAATCATGAGAAATTAGTCAGTTACGACTTCCTCTCATGGAAATTAGTTAGTTAACACAGTTGAATCCCAAAAAATGATATTTGATATAATGCACTCCGAAAACCCCTTAATCCTTAAGTACTTTGTTTATGTCATCATGTTTGTCATGTCCGTCATGAGCTCCAATTTTCCTATATTTTTTGTTATATGAGGCTTCCTAACCTCAAACACATGACATAGTTGTCATAGTACTAGACATCTATTTAGTTTGTAATTTTATTCAAATTCTTTGCATGGTCTTAGAAAATTATGTTGTGCCACTAGTCTAGTTTTCCTCATAGTATAGTAGTAGTTACAACCCAAATATTATATATAAATTTTTACTAAAAATTTACTACATGAATGATGTCTGCCTTAATAATACAAATACTAATAATAAATAAAATAAATAAAAATCCTTTTAATTACAAATACAAAAGACATAATGACATATACTTTTATATTGTTTCTCAAATATTTTTAGATCTCAATAATACAATTTAATTCATTGTTTCTAATTCAACCACAAATTTTTTTTTGTTAAGTTTATTTCTTCTCAATATAAATAAAATCTTCCATATGTTTTTATAGTAATAATTACTTATAACATATTATTTTGAGACATGTCTTTCGGCAATAATCACATCAAAATACTTGCTAAACTCCCGAAAAAGCCAGCAGCTCCCTTCAAATTCAACGCCTCCTGGTTGAAAGAAGAGTCTTACAACCAGCTGTTCCGGAAAACCTGGCGTCATGCGGGGAGAGATCTCCTCGAAAGCAAGGGAGCCTTTTTCATGGAAAATATAAAAAGGTTAAAGAAGGCTACTATTGAGTGGTCCGCGGACAGAAAGAAAAAACAGAATGAAGACCTGAATAAGATAGATGAGGAACTCCATCTCCTTGAAATCCCTGAGACAAATGCTTATGCCACTCAGGCTTCAAAAGAGAGGATTGTAATCCTTGAAAAGAAGAGAGAAAAAATATTATTAGAAAAAGAAGAAGAATGGAGACTAAAGAGTAGGGCTATATGGCTGAAAGCAGGAGACGAAAACACCAAATTCTTTCATTACTATGCAAAGGGCCGGAAAGCAGCAAATACAATCTGGAAGCTAAAGGACCCTGAGGGCAGAGATGTCTCATCTTTTGAGACTTTGTCGGCCATGGGGAAGGATCACTTTAAATCTATGTTCTCTAACCCAGGTGGGATCTCTTTAGCTGAAATTATAAGAATAGCTCAATCCTTCCCTCGTTTTGTGGAGAGGGAAGAGGCCGAAGACCTCTTTCAACAAGTGACAAAGGAGGAAGTTGAAAGTATTATAAAATATATGGCAAAGGACAAGAGCCCAGGTCCGGATGGCTGGATTGTGGAACTCTTTGGTCACTTCTTTGAGCTGATTGGTGATGAATTATCGGAAGTCGTGGAGGAATCAAGGCAAAAAGGTGAGATTTTCCCTCCTTTCAATGCAACCTTCATTGCCCTCATCCCAAAAAAAGAGGACCCTGAATCCTTTGAGGACTTCAGGCAATTTCCTTGTGCAACTGCATCTACAAAATCATTGCAAAAACCATCGCGGTCTGTCTGAAGCTGGTTCTTTCAAAAGCCATCTCCCCAGAACAATTCGGTTTCCTGGATGGCAGACAAATTCATGAAGCCATTGGGGTGGCTCAGGAGACTATTCATAGCATCAGGAAATCAAACTCAAAAGGGGTCGTGATAAAGATTGACCTTTCAAAAGATTTTGATAGAATCAGTTGGTCATATCTCAGGATGTTGTTGACCCATCTGGGTTTCAAGTTGGACTTCATAAGTTGGATCATGGCATGTATCTCAAATCCAAGCTTTGTTGTTCTGATAAATGGGTCCGCCTCACATTTCTTCAGAAGCTAAAGAGGCCTGAGACAAGGCTGCCCTCTTTCCCCTCTTCTCTTCCTCCTGGAAGCTGAAGGACTCAGCAGACTGATCACCAATGCCAAGAGATCAGGTTTGGTTAAAGGTTTGGAAGTTGTTGTAAAACTTTTCATAACCCACCTGTTGTTTGTAGATGATATACTTCTTTTCATAAATGGGTCCATAAATGAAGTAATAGAACTTAAAAGTATTCTTGAGTTGTTCTTGAAAGCTACTCGTCTCCAATTAAATTCCAGGAAGTCCCAACTAATCCTGCAGGGTTTCAATAGACAAGAAGAATTGTTGATTGCTTCTCACCTCCCTTTTGAGGCCTGCAAACTGGAGCATCCCTTCAAATATCTGGGCTTCTGGTTAAAACCCCAAGCATATAGAAAGCAAGATTGGAATTGGTTGGTGGCAAAAATTGAACAAAGAATTTCCCATTGGAGCTTCAAGTGGCTATCGCGGGCTGGAAGATTGACTCTTGTGAAGTCTGTTCTTCAGGCCATGCCAGTCTTTTGGGCAACCTTAAGATGGATTCCAAAAGGCACTATGCACAAGATAAGACAACTCTGCAGCAGATTCCTTTGGTATGGCTCAAGGGAGGACTCTGTTTTACCTTGGGTGGCTTGGGACAAAATAGCAAGGCCAAAAGAATGGGGTGGATGGGGCATAAAAAACCTTCATGATTTTAGCATCTCCCTTGCAGAAAAATTTGGCTGGCGCTTAATTACTTCCGAGAATCTATGGACCAGAGTGGTAAAGCGCAAATATATTGATCCCATGCCATTGGAAGAGTGGATAAGGACTCCAAATAAAAAAGGAAGGCACTTCTCAGTAATTTGGAAGGCAACTGTGGATGCTTTCAAAATCATCGAACAAGGTTTGGCCTGGCAGGTTGGAAACGGCGAAAATGTTAGACTGGGTAGAGAACCTTGGGTGGGCTGCAACGGTTCCTTCGCGCCTACTCCTGCTCTGGTTACCCATCTTGACTCCCTAGGGCTTCATGGACTTCATCAGATTGCAAACCCCAGCCATTCTACAATATGGGGTCAAGCTTGGAAATCAGCAGAGTCATTAGGAATTGATCCCAGATGGGAGGCAGATTGGCAGGGCTTCCTGCAGGAGCTTAAGAGGTTAAATGTCAAAATTCAGGACAAACCGGATAAACTGGTCTGGGCACATGCTGAAACTGGTAATTATTCCCCCAAGATGGGGTACTCTTTCCTAATGAAGAAAAAAGGATGGCCTGCCCCAGTCTGGTGGGTAAAGTCACTGAAGGAATTAAAATGTCCAAAGAAAGAAAAATTATTTCTATGGTGCGTCTTAAGGCAGAAAATTCCTACCTGGGATGTCCTCCAGGCAAGATACAATCATGGTCCAGGCAGATGCCCCTTATGCCTCTCGGATTCGGAATCCATATTCCACCTTTTTGTGGCCTGCCCTTATACTAGGAAAGTTTGGGATGAAGTGCAGAGACTTTTCCAGAACAGACTACAATGGGAAGGGATGTCTTTCCTGGCAGCCTGGGAATATTGGTGGAACCACTTTACTGAGAAGAACCTAAGGAACCTGCCCCCCATCATATACTGGGGTATATGGATTACTAGGAACAGAACTATCTTTAGGGAACAGAGCACTCCAGCTGAAGTGATCGCTACGCAGAGCTTAGCCATTCTTTCCAGTATCCCACCAGCTGAAACCTCCCAGAAAACAGGTCAAAACAAAGTTGAACAAATCAGGGAAGGCATTCCCTGGGTGTACTTTGATGGGGCATCTCAAAACAATGTTGCGGGTGCTAGAATTGTTATTCACCTAAACTCTACCCATTCCCTCAAAGCTGCAGTTGGTCTTGGCCCCGACTCAAACAATTTCGCAGAATTATCAGCCTTAAAACTCCTCCTCTGCTGGCTCATCAGCAAAAACATTTTCTCGGTTCAGATCTATGGGGACTCTCTCAATGTTATAAATTGGGTCACTGGTAAATTTCGGTGTCAAAACTACATGTTGAGTCCGCTGCTGGAAGAAATACAAATCTTAAAGAGTCGCTTTAATCCTTTTTTCATTGATCACATTTACAGGGATAGAAATGAATAAGCAGACCGGGTTTCTAAGGAAGGTGTACAGCTCGTTGTGGATTCGTGGATGATCTCAGAATTGTCCAATGATCCTCTCTTTGCTCCGATCTCTTAACATATTTTGGTCGAGGATCTTGTGTTTTCTCTTCAGAATGTTGTATCTTTTTCTCGTCAGAATGCTTATGGGCCTCTGGTTTTCTCTCTAGTTTTTTCAGAACAGACTCTTATATATATACAGTATATTTTTGTTAATGCGGGTCGTTTTCCTGTTCAGGAGGCCCAACTATCTTGTATTTTTTGGTTTTTCTCGATTTTGGCTGAAAAAGCTGTTTCATATGGACTAGGCCTGCCTGAAACACGGCAGCGCAACAGTGAAAAATGTAAGCTAAGTTTTTATGCTTACAGTTTTTTGCCTGATCTTGACAGTTACAAGGGATGACTCTTAGTTTCCCCTTGTTTTTGTTGGATAGGATCTTCAGAGCTCGGGATGAGCCGGAATGTCTCCACATATGCTTGTAACTTTTTTATTACTTATAAAAAAGTTCGCTTTTTTCTTTGGAAAAAAAATAATCACATCAGAATTCATTTGTCTACCCATTTCTAACAAACAAGTGTGGTTCATCGTCAAGACAAGATGAAGAACCAAATCATGGCAACAAGTTAAAGAGACCAATCATTCAAACCACTATAAAAAAAAAAACAACAACTACTTTTGACCAAAGGAAATGGCTACCATGGGGAAAGTGTGTTAATAAATTAATTAATTAGTTAATTGTTAGATTCAATTATTTTATTTAAATAAATAAATGTTAAGGAATGATATAAGATCTTCCTTTTTATTAACTTATACTACAATATGAATAAAAATATGAAGGTCAAATTAGTTAATAAAATTAGTTTATTTGTTTA
>APFE030957568.1:31059-48187 GCA_000404065.3 Pinus taeda | reverse complement strand
CTTATTTTCCATTTTATTCATTTTTGTATTACAAGTGAATTTATGATTAATTATTAGAAAATGTACATATTTTTATATCTCAAGAATATGTGAGTTTTGTGATTTGTAGGAAATATGTGAAGAATTAATTCCAAGAGACTTATCCATATCTCCTCCACCATATTAAGGAGATAATTATGCAAGCCTATTCCTAAGAAGAAAAGCATGGAGGATTTGGTTGGCATCTCTTATCCAATTCCTAAGGAGAAAATCATGGAGGATTTGGTTGGCATATCTTATCCAATTCCAAGATATGTGAGAGATTTATGGAAGATTCAAAGGGATCATATTTTGTAATAATGGGAAAGGAGTTAAAAATGCTTGAGAGATTTGTGGGATCATATTTTGTAATAATGGGAAAGTAGAGAGATTAGTGGATGATCATTATGAGTTTGTTACTCATAGGAGTATAATCTCCTCCATTTGTAATCTGGAAGTTTTTGTAATCCTAGAATTTTGAAATAAAGGATCATACTTCAATTTTGCTTCTACATTTGAGTCTCCATTGAAGTGGTGTGCTGGTGGAGTTATGGAGGGCCCCCATGGCCTCACTTGCATGCTTATTTATTTATAATTTACTTTATGTTTTTGTTTGATTTCAGCTTTCAAGTTTTATTAAATGTTATAATATTGGAAGGATCTTATTTGAATGTGTTCTTGTAAGAGGACCGTAAAATCTCAGACAATTGTTAGATCTAGGCTTAATTAGTCATTGAAAGAGATCTTAATGAATATGTTCCTGTAAGGGGATTTTAAGATCTTGGACAAATTAGGAATCTTTCTAGATCTATATATTTTAGATAAGCACTTCTAAGTTTACCTTCCGAGCTTGACATTAAATTAAACTCTAATTTGCATACTCATTTTAGACCACACATGGAGATCGTATTGTAGATTTCAATCAATTTGAGTAGAAAGTCTTGGAATCCAGTATGAAAATAGATGAAAAGAGTCCCGCGTAGAGTAAAGGAGCAGTGACTTCATGGGTGGATCAATGATTACGCAGTTTCAAAGAAAGGAACAATTTCTCTACCTAATCAGAGTTGGATAGTCCAACCATAGTTGGGTGATGATTGTTGATCGTGATGGCTTTCAATGGATGGTAGTCCATAGATCTATGTGAGAACAAAATTGTGAGCTAACTAGTAGTATCGAGTCTCCTAGATTATTTGTGTTGGCCTATTATATATGAGGTCGAGTCTCCTAGCTGATGGGAGTTAACAAATCTATGTAAAAGACATATTTTTCCTAATAGAAGATTTAGAGTAGTGCAACAGAAGCAAGGGTTGTTTTTTTCCTAGTGAAGGGTTTTCCACCAGATATTTTGTGTCTCTTTAGTGGATGTATTTTGATGTGTTATTTATTGTTTCTCTCATGTTTATCTTGTTTAATCTACATATATGGTTTATGTTTATGAGACAATTTAATGTGTTGTTGGTTAATACATGTGTGATTCAGTAATGAAGTTTTAATTGGTAAAAATTATTAAGAAGTCACATTGTTGATTCACCCCCCACCTCTCACTAGTGCTCAATGATTTCAAACAATTGGTATCAGAGCGAGGCTCTTGGTTGCAGCATGATCGTTGGAGAGTAGATCTGGGGTATGTTGGAGAAAATTAAAAAAAAAAAAAACAAAATAATTTCTCAAGGAATGGTTGTCTTTACTGCTACAAATTAAAAGCTATGGATAAAAAATGCTAAATCTCAATTTTTATCTTGTGGATCTAACATTTGGAGATTAGTATGTGAAGGTTGTGGCAAGGAGCCAATTACAGATAAATTTTTACAATAGGATGCACAAGCTAGATGTATAATCTAAAAGAATTGTCATGATGATGATTTGAAGAGGCTAGTAGGTTTGAAATATGCCAAAGATATGTGGGACAAGCTAAAGCCTGTATTTGGAGATGATACCAACAACAATATGGAGAATAAGAAAAAGAGAAACAACAAAAGAGAACAAGAAGAATAACAAGAAGAAGGGCCTTCAAAGACAAGACTCTCTTCCACTCGAGTCTCATTCCTCTAATGCACATGATTGATTTGATGATGACAAGACATTAGAAAATATTGCACCCAAAGGTATAAATATTAATGGTTTTCTATTGAGTTATAATTTTGATGATTCAAATTTTGATCATGCTAAAGCACATAGTGAAGATAAGAATATTATTAAGGGTCTTAGAGGTGAGATTTCTAGACTAACAACTACATGCAAGGATCAAGAAGAAATATTATTTGTGATGATAGGGAGGCCAAGCTCAAGGAAGAGATTGTGAGCTTAAAATTTAAATTGGTAGAAGCCAAAAAGTTGAGGAAGGTATGAGGAAGCAGTACCAAGAGAAGGAAAACAAGTGCAAGAAATTAGAAGTTGAAGTGGTGTTCTTGAGAAAGCAATGGAAGATGGAGAAGAGCACATTAGCCTTGGATAGTTTGCTTGAGATCTAAAGATCACCATTAGATAAATCTAGTCATGGATTTCAAAAGGGGGATCCTAGTTTGGATGTAGGAAAAAAAAAGAAAGAGAACCCAAGAAACTTGTAGCAAGAAATACCAGCAATAAGAGTGAGAGCCAGGGAAACAAAAAGCAAAACCAGAAGAAGATCAACCATCAGAACCAGGAGCAATAGAAAAGAAAACCTCAAGGAGCACTTAGTTTAGAAGATATTTTGATCCAAGAGAACATCGTGGTAGCTCAATTACATTTCAAAGGAAATAAAGTTCTTTTTTTTCTTTGATGAATGAGGTACAATACTAAAGTTGTCACAAGTATGGACATGTTGCAGCCAACTCTAGGAGAAAAATGTATAAATCAAATCAGCAGAGCTTGCAGCAATCTCAACAACCAAGGATATTGGCCAATAGGTATAATCATGGTTTTTATGGTTATTGTTACTCATGTCACCTGTTTGGCCATAAGGCGATAGATTGTAGGTCTAACCAATGGAGGAGAAGCACATTGCATGCAAGGTATACATTTGGTTGGAATAGCAAGAGATCTAATTCTCTTCCTACATATCATGGCCATGTGGAGTGTTATACATGCCATATTTTTTTCCATATGGAAAGAAACTATTTTGTGCCCCATTATTCAATGCAAAATCAACAAAAGAAACAAAAAAAGGACCTAGCAGAAAACTAGTGAAAGAAGAAAAGAAGCAGCCAAAGACTTGTGGAGAAAGGAGCAACAACTCTTCAAGTAGTGAAGAGGATCCCCTACTTAAGTCTGTGATTATTCCCTACATATTTATAGAGGACTTCAAAGTTCATGAGAGGTGCATAACCTTAGGGGGAGAATATGGTAGCAATGTGACAGTTTTATGAGTATGAGCTTATTGCAACAACATATGATGAGTCCATTCCAGCTTCATGCACATTTAGGTCCACGGGATCATCTTGTCTATTGGAGGTATATTTAACTCAAGGGGAGTTATGCATGGTATTAGGTTTGCACGAGTTATTTGATGTTTCTCTTTATCATTTTCACTCAGTTATTTGTAGCTTCTTTACATGTGTTTTTGGAGTGAACTTAGTACATTTTTCAGCCACATATATGCTTTTGGTTGATAATTTGTAGAACCATGCATAGAAGGATATCATTTCTTCATCCATGTATAGAGATGACAGGAGACATGGACCAACCATGTATGTGTTGTTTTATGATTGTTATTCTAGCCACGTGCCTTGTATTATTTCATCATTATGTATTGTTGAGGGTCCAATCATTTGTGGTTTGAGTCATCATGATGATATGCTTGTTATGGAGGAGTATCATGAGTCTATTTGAAGCCACATGTATGGGCTAATGATGATGTAATAGTCATGATGTATCATGTTTTTGAGTCATTTGTCCATAGGAGATGATGATAGAAACAATTTAATTCATTAATACATTCATGTAAAATGCTCATGGAACCATGTACTTATGTTGCATTATCATTGGGCCATTCATTCATGAGTCATGAGGTGATGTTATGGTAAAAAACGATTATGTATGAGGTTTTGTATCACCGCTACAACCATGTATGTATCATATTATATGTCATATGAGTCATGGTAATGTGGATTCTTCGTCCATATGGTGCTTCTTTCTTGGAAAGGAACCAATGTTCATAGCGGAAGTAGTTCATTGCAGGTTGGCGTTACTTTGAATATGACATGTGTTTAGGGGGAGAATCTATTTTCTTATGACAAGTCCCAAACCCTAAATCTCTAAACTAGGACTTGCCACTAAAATGGGACATGAAAGCTAATTCCTGCAATTTATCACCTACAAAGTATTGAGATAGATGACAAATTTGTTTGCATTATGGTGTGCATGGTTCTAGTTAGCTGATGATTGGTATTAGTTTTAAAATGACATCTAGACCATGTTGGCATTGATGTCAACCCCTTGTAGACAAGTTGATGTATGGACGTCTTCCTTGTAGCATGGTTACAACCAGTTGAGTTGACATTGATTTGGTTATGTTGGCATTAATATCAACGATTGATGTTAGTATTTGATGATGTACCTTGATGGTAGTATGGTGCTCATGGAGGTGTTACCTTATGTTTCTTTGTGTTGGCTTAATGATGATGTTGTAGGAGTATTATCATGGTACATGTATTCTTGGTATTGGCATTACTGTGGTACATGTGTCCTTGGTATTGACATAACCAAGGTATTTTCCCGTGGTATTGTTTTGGATATTACCATGGTACAAGAGTCCTTGGTATTGACATAGCCATGGTATTTTCCTGTGGTATTGGTTTGGAGATTACCATGGTACAAGTATCATTGGTATTGGCATAACCATGGCATTTGCCTGTGGTATTCACTTGGAGAATTATTGAGGATATTTTGGATTTTACTTATGTAAAAAAAAATCCCTCAAAATTTGATGTGAACACCTTTAGTGCACAAGTAGTGGCAATAGTGTCTTGATTTTGTCAACTTTGTGCACCTTTGATCCCAATCCAAAAGTGCATTTGGCCCTACATGTTTTATGATATACATTTTGGATCTAATTGATGGTCAGTTCAGTGTGAGAGTGAGTTAGAGAAGGTTGCATAGAGGAAATATGCTTCAGACCTATTGGTGAACAAGATTGCTTCAGTGCATGAGCTCTATTAGTAGCAACATGAGCAAATCTATTTGTTGAAGTAGTGTATTGATTCAAAACATCAGATTGTAGATTAGAGAATTGTGGCACAGGTGTTGGTAGAGATGGAGATCTTAGTATAGCTCCATATGTGTGACTCTCACATTTGTTTTGCAGGTGTTGCTAGTGCATTTGGCACATAGCCATTGTGTTTTATGTTGTCAATTGTATTATCCAGTAAGTATATTTCACAGTGAAGGTTTGATAATATGGTTGACTATGTGATATCTTTATGTTGCTAGTGATGATATTATTCATTTTTTATTGGATAGATTGTGGCCACTATTTTTTCTGGAGTAGAGAGCATGTTTGTGGTGTTTTTTATTTGATGATATTATCTTGTTGGTGGAGATCATATTGTAGATTTGAATTAATTTGAGTAGAAAGTCTTGGGATCCAGTATGAAAATAGATGAAAAGAGTTTCACGTAGAGTAAAGGAGCAGTGAATTCATGGGTGGATCAATGATTACACAGTTTCAGTGAAAGGAACAATTTCTCTACCTGATCAGAGTTGGATAGTCCAATCATAGTTGGGTGAGCATTGTTGATTGTGGTGGCTTTAAACGGATGGTAGTCCATAGATATATGTGAGAACAAAATTGTGACCTAACTAGTAGTATCGAGTCTCCTGGATTATTTGTGCTCGCCTATTATATATGAGGTTGAGACTCCTATCTGATGGGAGTTAACAAATCTATGTAAAGACATATTTTGCCTAATAGAAGATAGAGTAGTGAAACAGAAGCAAGGGTTGTTTTTTCCCTAGTGAAGGGTTTTCCACGAGATATCTTGTGTCTCTTTTGTGGATGTATTTTGATGTTTTATTTATTGTTTCTCTCATGGTTATCTTGTTTAAGCTACATATATGGTTTATGTTTATGAGACAATTTAATGTGTTGTTGGTTAATACATGTGTGATTTAGTAAAGAAGTTTTAATTGGTAAAAATTATTACGAAGTCACACTGTTGATTCACACCCCACCTCTCACTAGTGCTCAACGATTTCGAACAATTAGTATCAAAGCGGGGCTCTTGGTTGTAGCTTGACTGTTGGTGAGTAGATCTGGGATTTGTTGGAGGAAAAAAAAAAAAATCGAAATGATTTCTCAAGGAATGGTTGTCTTTACTGCTACAATTACAAGGTATGGATAAAAAATGCTAAATCTCAATTTTTATCTTGTGGGTCTAACATTTGGACATTAGTATGTGAAGGTTGTGGCAAGGATCCAATTACAGATAAAGTTTTAGAATAGGATGCACAAGCTATATGTATAATCTAAAAGAATTGTCATGATGATGATTTGAAGAGGCTAGTAGGTTTGAAATATGCCAAAGATATGTGGGACAAGCTAAAGTTCGTATTTGGAGATGGTAGTAACAACAATATGGAGAATAAGAAAAAGAGAAACAACAAAAGAGAACAAGAAGAATAACAATAAGAAGGGCCTTCAAAGACAAGACTCTCTTCCACTAGAGTCTCATTCCTCTGGTGCACATGATTGATTTGATGATGAGAAGACATCAGAAAATCTTGCACCCAAAGGTATAAATATTAATGGTTTTCTATTGAGTTATAATTTTGATGATTCAAATTTTGATCATGCTGAAGCACATAGTGAAGATGAGAATATTATTAAGGGTCTTAGAGGTGAGATTTCTAGACTAACAGTTACATGCAAGGATCAAGAAGAAATATTATCTGTGATGATAGGGAGGCCAAGCTCAAGGAAGATATTGTGAGCTTAAAATTTAAATTGGCAGAAGCAAAAAAGTTGAGGAAGGTATGAGGAAACAGTACCAAGAGAAGGAAAACAAGTGTGAGAAATTAGAAGTTGAAGTGGTGTCCTTGAGAAAGCAATGGAATATGGAGAAGAGAACATTAGCCTTGGATAGTTTGCCTGAGATCCAAAGATCACCATTAGATAAATCTAGTATTGGATTTCAAAAGGGGGAATCTAGTTTGGATGCAAGAAAAAACAAGAAAGAAAACCCAAGAAACTTGTAGCAAGAAATACTAGCAACAAGGGTGAGAGCCAGGGAAATTAAAATCAAAACCAGAAGAAGATCAACCATCAGAACCAGGAGCAACAGAAAAGAAAACCTCAAGGAGCAGTTACTTTTAGAAGATATTTGATCCAAGAGAATATCGTGGTAGCTCGATTACATTTCAAAGGAAATAAAGTTCTTTTTTTTCTTTGATGAATGAGGTACAATACTAAAGTTGTCACAAGTATGGACATGTTTCAACCAACTCCAGGATAAAAATGTATAAATCAAATCAGCAGAGCTTGCAACAATTTCAACAACCAAGTATATTGGCCAATAGGTATAGTTGTGGTTTTTGTGGTTATTGTTACTTATGTCACCTATTTGGCCATAAGGCAATAGATTACAGGTCTAACCAATGGAGGAGAAGCACATTGCATGCAAGGTATAAATTTGGTTGGAATAGCAAGAGATCTAATTCTCTTTCTACATATCTTGGCCATTTGGAGTGTTATACATGCCATAATTTTTTCCATATGGAAAGAAATTGTTTTGTGCCCCATTATTCAATGCAAAATCGACAAAAGTAGTAAAAAAAAAGGACCTAGCAGAAAACTAGTGAAAGAAGAAAAGAAGCAGCCAAAGACTTGTGGAGAAAGAAGGAGCAACAACTCTTCAAGTAGTGAAGAGGATCCCCTCCTTAAGTCCGTGATTATTTCCTGCATATTTAGAGAGGACTTCAAGTTCATGAGAGCTGCACAACCTTAGGGGGAGCATATGGTAGCAGTGACAGTTTTATTAGTATGATCTTATTGCAACAACATATGATGAGTCCATTTCAGCTTCATGCACATTTAGGTCCACATGATCATCTTGTCTATTGGAGGTATATTGAATTCAGGGGGATTTCTACATGGTATTAGGTTTGAATGAGTTATTTGATGTTTCTCTTCATCACTTTCACTTAATTATTTGTAGCTTCTTTACATGTGTTTTTAGAGTGAAATTAGTACATTTTTAAGCCACATATGCTTTTGGTTTCACTGATAAGTTGGTTGAAAATTTGGGCTAATGATGATGTAATAGTCATGATGTATCATGTTTTTGAGTCATTTGTCCATAGGAGATGATGATAGAAACAAATTAATTCATTGATACATTCATGTAAAATGCTCATGGAACCATGTACCTATGTTGCATTATCATTGGGCCATTCATTCATGAGTCATGAGGTCATGTTATGGTCAAAAGATATTATGTATGAGGTTTTGTATCGCTGCTACAACCATGTATATATCATTGTATATGTCATATGAGTCATGGTAATGTGGATTCTTGGTCCATATGGTGCTTCTTTCTTGGAAAGGAACCAATGTTCATAACGGAAGTAGTTCATTGCAGGTTGAAGTTACTTTGAATATGACATGTGTTTAGGGGGAGAATCTATTTTCTCTTGTTACTTCGGTGATCCATTGTTGGCGTTATGGTCTGCTTGGAGGCGTTCATGGCATGCTTCATACTATGTTCATGATTTTCGGGTTTTGGCCTCATGTTAGGAGTAGAGAGGTTAATGATATCCATTTATTTTGCTGCTATGTGGTTGTTATGTTGAGGAGTGTTGGTTAGTGCCTCATGTTCATATTGATGCATATACTTGATTCTACTCATAGTTTCTATTATGATGATGTTGCATATGATTTTTGAGTGGTTGTCTCTTGTGCATATTGCTACTATTGCTATAGGTTGTTTGGTTGGTATGTTACTCTTGATGACAATTGGTATATTTTCTACTTGTTGCTACTGATATGAGATCCATCAGTGTAGAGATCATTTTCTTCAATTTTTTGGCTTCTGTTCTTACTACCTTATTAGATGGACTTGACCCTTTTACAATGATGTCAAAGGGGGAGTGATAGAGGATGATGGTTTGGAGAGTTTGTGTGGTTTCCATCAATGCCAAATGGGGATATTGATGGAATTATGGTGTGCATGGTTCCATCTAGCTAATGATTGGCATTGATTTCATGATGACAACTAGATCATGTTGGCATTGATGTCAACCCCTTATAGACTAGCTGATGAATGGATGCCTTCCTTGTAGCATGGTTGTAGCTAGTTGATTTGACATTGAGTTAGTTATGTTCACATTGATCTCAACCCTTGATGTCAGACTTCGATGATGGAGTTTGATGGTAGTATGGTGTTCATGGAGGCGTTTCCTTGCATTTCCTTGTGTTGGTGTGATGATGACGTTGCAGGAATATTACCACGGTACAAGTATTCTTGGTATTAGAATTACCATGGTACAACCATCCTTGGTATTGACATAACCAAGGTATTTTAATGTGGTATTGCTTTGGAGATAACCATGGTACAAGAGGCCTTGGTAGTGACATAACCATGGTATTTTCCCATGGTATTTGTTTTTTATATTACCATGGTACAGGTGTCCTTCATATTGACATAACCAAGGTATTTTCCTGTGGTATTGGTTTGGAGATTACCATGGTACATGTGTCCTCGGTATTGGCATAACCATGGTATTTTCCTATGGTATTCACTTGGATAATTGTTGAGGATATTTTGGTTTTTACTTATGTGAAAAAAAAACCCTTCAATAGTCCCAGGTCAAAAGTTCATGTAATAAAAGTTAATAAAGGAAAAATAAGACCAAGGTCAAGGGACACTTATTCCAAGATGAATGTTAGGAAAAATATCCTAGTGGGCATTACTTTTTGTGTTTATGGCTGAGGGAAATTGGCAAAGGAATCTACAAAGGCTTTAAAAAGGAAAAAAGGTATTATTAGCATTTTATTTATGAAAATAAAGGAAATTAGGAGAAAATGGAGGTGAAAGGTCACATGTTGTATGTGAGTAGGAAATTGAAGGAAAATTAATGAAAATGAAGAAATTAAAGGCAATAATAATAAAAAGATAGTAGAGAATTAATTTGTAGCCTTTGTTAGTTCAGTTTTAGAGTTAGCCTCAAAGAGGAGAAGAGCACCAAGAGTAGAAGGATATCAAGCAAACAAAGGAAGGAAAAGGAAATCAAGGAAGGAGAAGGAAATCAAAGGAAAGAATTGACCAAGTAAGGAAAGGTTGGATCAAGAAACTTCAGCAGGAATACTTGCAGGTAACATATTGCATGCATGGTTTCCTAGGTGGTTTTGGAAAGCATGGCATATGCATGTGTGTATTTTGGTTTCTTTGTTGTCGATGACATGGATTTCTTCTGGTTTTTTAATAGTGGTTTCAAATTTTCCTTGCTATTTTCAGATAACCATGGTGTGATGGGATTATTTCTTGGTTGAGCTATGAATTACTGGAAGGTTTTGAATCTAAGTGAGGTGGTCTTAGAAAAATCCCAAGGGTTGGGGGTGGAGATGGTTTTCTCCAGGAAGCCCTCAACAGATGGGTGGATATAGGAAAATTCCTCAAGGAATGGTGAAGGACTTTTGAGGCATCCAATCTCAGTTTGGTTTTGTGATCTTGGGACCGATTTAGATGATATCATGGTATTTTGAGGGTGGGTATGGTTTAACCTCTAGATTCCATTCATTTTTTATGGATGGTTTTATCCCATGAGATCCCACATTCATGCTTGGAATGTGGCATGAGGGTGATCGGATGAAAGAAAAATTTGGTTCATCACAATCTATGGTCGGGTGGTATGTGGAAATCTCTAACTTGGTTAGATTTTTCATATGGTTAATAAGAGCTAAGTTCCTCTTCCTTTTAATGAGTAATTGTACTTGTGACTATGTGGATTTAATGGACATTCTCTCATTGTTATTTATTTGGTTATATGATGGTTATAAGAATGATTAATTGAGATACCTAAGTATGGGTCTTAACAAATTTCTATTAATCAATGTTTGGATAATGAATGCAATGCTTAATTGATGTTATGACAACTATTGTGAGAAGGCATTATTCTTTCTTGTTTATCCTCAAATAATTTTTCATATAATTATGTTCATATGTTCATTCATGAGTTGTAGGTTGCATGCTCACCATGTGTTTGACGAAATGTCAGTCCCTTTTAGGAGAGGTTGGGTCAAGTCTTGGTTCAAGTTTTGGTTGATAATTTTTGTTTCTATATCATTTTTCATCTCTAGAAGTTGCACTGAGTTCTAGGGAAAGGCTTGAGTCTTGGCCCTGAAAAGTTTGCTCAAAATTCAGGGTCGTTGGCATAGAACTGGCTTGAAAAGTCCACATTTGCATGGAGGTAAGCTTATCAATGCAACTGCAGGGCTACATTCACTTGGCTACCTTGGCAAGGGAGTGACTAGGGCTCTAGGTCAGTGAAAAGAGAGTCATCTCAAGGGTTGGACACTTGGAGGGGTTGGGTTTCTCCTACAGGTCCTGTAGCACCTGAGGGAAGTTAGTAAGCTCTTAAGTTGTGTGACTCCATTTCCTTAAGGTCATTTAGGAGGTTTACTATTATCATAGTGACCCTCAGGTTATGTTTACCCCAGGAAAACCGATGAAATTGAGTAAATGTGGGAGGTGGTAGGTTACAGGGTGGTATCAGAGTGAGGTTACACTCTCTATGGGTAATATCTATTGCCATAGGGTGGTATCAAAGCAGTGTATGTTTTAACCATGTACAGAAATTACCTACAAATGAATTCTAAAAACATAAAATAAAGAATGACGAGAATATAAAACAAATACATAAATATTTCCCCTGGATCCCAAATTCGGGACTACCAAATTTATTTTCCATTATGTTCCTTTCAATGTTATATATATATATATATACATGTTGAAGAATTCATAAACCCCAATCAATTAACACTGGATTAGAAAATAACCATAATTCCCTTGACTGTATCTACAAAATACCATGGGCAGAAAACCATCATGCCCAAAACCATGTGAAAAACTCATGCACAAAACCATAGGTAGGTCTACTCACCTAATATAGGTTCCAAACAAAGTTTCTCGGGGTGATGCCCCAGACCCCATACAAGGGGGCTACCGATCCCCTGTTGCACCTGGTGCAACGAATAGGGCAGTTTATCACCCCCTGTGCATGTGACTAGTCGTGGAAAGAATATAGCACATACCCAACATGTTTTATTTTCCACATAGGGGGTCATAAGATAACTTAGTCATTGGTCTAGCCCTAAACTTCCCATTGTTTCTCTACACCAAGAAAACATCTCATTGCTCACGAACTTCGTCAATGCATCTACAACGTTTTTTGAAATTTTCACCTTTACCAGCAACAAATTTTTTTCCTCAACCATATCCCTCGGAAAGTGATATTGAACATCAATGTGATTTGTCTTTGAATGATAAGCAAGGTTATTTGCCAAGAAAAATTCACTTTGGTTGTCACAGTCTATCCTTATAACTCATTGTACTAACCCCATACTGCAACCAAACTGCATCCTTTCTTACATGAGTGGTTGCCATGTATTTTTCCTCTGTAGTTGAAAGTGCCACTACAGACAGTCTCTTTCTCATCCAACTGACTGCACCTCCAAATAGGTTAAATTCGTACCCACTTGTAGATATTCTCTGATCTAGATCTCTAACCTAGTTTGCATCAACAAAGCCACATATGTCCAAAACTCTATCCAATCCTGGTCTTCCTTGGTAGCACAAACCATAATCACTAGTGCCACGCAAATAACTGAAAACCCGCTTCATTGTTGTTTGATGCTCCTTCCGTGGTTTTAACATAAACTTGCTCAATACTTCCACTGCATGTGTAATGTTTGGTCTAGTACATACCATTTCATACATCAGGCTACCTACTACACTTGTGTATGGAACACGGGACATGTCCTCTTCCTCTTCTTGTGTCTTGGGACACTGTTCAGCAGACAACTTTACACCTACATGAATAGAAACATTAACCAGTTTAGTATCCTGCATATTAAACTTCTAAAATATTGTTTCAACGTACTTCGTCTGGTTTAACTAGAGCTTCCTCTTTGCCCGATCTCATTTAATTTCCATACCCAAAATATATTTTGCAACACCAATATACTTCATGTTGAATTTGGAGGACAATTGGGCCTTCAAATGTTGGATAATTTTTTTGTCATTTCCAATCAACAACATATTATTCACATACAAGACTAGATAAATAATGTGGTCATCGATTAATTTAAAATACACATAGTCATCCTCTTTTCTTCTGGTGAAGCCAAGTCCCTGTATAAATGTATCAAATTTCTAATACCACATCCTTGGTGACTATTTTAACTCATACATAGAATTTTTTTAACCTGTGCACTAGTTCTTTCTTTCCCTTCACCACAAAGACTCCAGGTTAATTCATGTAGAGATCTCTTCTTCTAGATCCTTGAGAAGAAATGTTGTCTTCAAATCTGTATGTTCTTGATGGACTGCTTGCTGGCTCTAATGACAGTCTTCCTAGTTTGTTTGAAATATCTTCTATGTCTTCCTCTCCGTCTCTTGCCAATTCTCTGAGATCATCTGTCATTAAATCAACAAATTCTTCTTGTGTAAAATTTACAAGCCCTTCAATTCAGTTTGGGATTAAATGCCTTTACATACAAAGCTATGTATGAGAAACAGAGGATCTGCTACCACGTTCCCACAGTATATATGCATATACAGGCGCCCAGCAATTATAATTTAAAACTCATGCTATAACTGCGATTTTGTATGATGGATATCCATGCAAAATATACGCACACAGCTCAACTGGCGGGCGATATAAGGTAGGCGCACAACAATGGGTGGAAAAACTTATAAATAAACTGTTATCAATCTATGGGTATGCCGCACACAGTCCTTAACAATAAAAAAAACATATATATAAATACGCACACAACTGATTAAATATGCACACATCAGATTAAATACGCACACAATTCTCAACATGCAAAATTATAATCCTACCCAGCCTTTAAACGTGGTTAAGGTGCGTGCCCCATACACTTATACACTGAGCTCATGGTTTAATGAGTCCACCGTATTATCAATTCAATCCACTAATTATAATTCCGATGTCCATACAATAGAAAAGAAAAACACGATTCTTCCAGTTCACAGTTCTTTATTGCATAATCATTACATCAGTTGCTACACAGAACGCATCATCAAAATAATTCAAGGACTGTTTTTTTTAATTGAAGAACAACGATTCTATTCCATTCTCTATACTGTTCACACACACAATGTCCCTCTATTTCTGGAGTTCTACATGAGAGAAAAAATCTTCCCTCCTTGGCGGCCAAGTTAATATCTTTTCTTTTTCATCCATAGCTGACTTATTAAAAAAGTAGTTCCATATAAAAAAAGTAGCCATACATAGTAAATTAGAGCTTTTCTTTGTTTTTTTTATAACAACTAACCTAGCATGCCTTATTCTAAGCCTATCTAGAAAAGATGGCATGTGTTTTTTTTTTCCTTATCTAGTTCCTAATTTTAACTAAAAAGACATAGAAACAACAGGCAAAGGATCCCACTCCTTGCCTGTAGATTTTTTTTTTGATTTTGTGGAATAAATCAAAAGATTTTTCCTCCAAATCAGATGCTCCTGCATCAGACTCCTGAGGACAAAATTCTTCATGGGCTCCTGTCCATGAGCTGGTCTACAGATTTGCCCAGTTTCTGTAGAACATCTTCTGTAACCCAAGTAGCTTCAGTGATTGGCTATCCTTTCCATTTGACCAGATACTGGAAGTATTCCCGTCTCCTTGTCTTCTTGTGCACCTTCTTGTCTAGAATTCTTTCTGGCTGTAAATTCCTTGCTGTGGGCAACTGTTTTACCTAGTTAATCTCAGTAGTCTCTGATCATGTATTGCATCATCTGTAGCTTTATCTTCATATTTATACAAGTCTGTAACATTAAAAATAGGTGATATTCCCACACCAGGTGGCAATTCAATCTCATAAGCGTTTGCAGAGAACTTCCTCAGTATCTTGCATGGTCCAATCTTCTTAGATTTTAACTTATTATATTCTCCTTTTGGAAATCTCTCCTTCCTGAGATGTGCTAAAAATAAGTCTCCAACTTCAAAATTCATTTCTCTTCTCTTCATGTCTGCTCTGGTTTTGTACTTGATGTTGCTACCTTGCAGCTGCTGTTTCACCTGTTCATGTATTGATTGCATCATGGAAGCAAAGTCTTCACCTTCTGCACTCCTCATTTCCTCTTTTCCCAAATTTCTTAGTTCAGATATTCCTCTAGGATGCATTCCATAAACAATATGGAATGGACTCTGTCCTCTGCTCCTGTTTGGTGAATCATTATATGCATACTCAACTTGTGGCAATACTTGGTCCCATTGCTTTGGATGCTCTGCAGTAAGGCTCCTCAAAAGATTTCCTAAACTTCTGTTCACAACTTCAGTCTGTCCATCAGTCTGAGGATGATAGGCTGAGCTAAAACTTAACTTAGTTCCCAACTTCTTCCATAATGTTCTCCAGAAATGTCCCACGAACTTTGAATCCCTGTCTGAAACAATGCTTTTGGGCAATCCATGCAATCTTACAATTTCTTTAAAAAACAAGTTAGCAATGTGAGAAGCATCACTAGTTTTATAACAGGGAATAAAGTGTGCCATTTTTGAAAATCTATCTACTACAAAAAAGATTGAATCATACCCTCTTTGAGTTTTTGGAAATCCCAACTCAAAATCCATGCTTATCATATCCCAAGGCCTATCTGGAATGGGCAATGGAATATATAATCTGGAATTCTGGCTTCTTCCTTTTGCATACTGGCAGACCTTACAATTTCTTACATACTTCTCTACCTTAGATTTCATTCTTGGCCAGAAATAAAACCTGTTGAGTTGCTCAAAAGTCTTCTCTGTACCAAAATGTCCTGCAAGTCCTCCACTATGCTTTTCTTTAATTAAATTTTCCCTCATCGAACAGACTGGTATGCACAGCTGATGTTTCTTGAACAACAAACCATCCTGTAGAAAATAATCCAACCACTTGCTCCTATCTACCAAAGCTGGATTCCTACAAGCTTCAAATGCCTCTTTAAAGTCTGAATCATTTTCATATAACTCCTTAAGAAAATCAAAACCCACCGCTTGGATTTGACTTTCCTGCAACAAAACATTCCTTCTACTTAAGGCATCTGCAACTTTGTTTGACTGTCCAGTTATATGCTTCAACACAAAATGAAAGATTTGAAGATATTCTACCCATTTAGCATGTCTCTGGCTAAGCTTTGGCTGTTGCATGATAAACTGCAATGCATGGTTATCTGAATAGAGAATAAATTCTTTTGACATCAAATAATGTCGCCACTTCTTTAATTCCTACACAACTGCATAAAACTCCTTATCATAAGAAGAATATTTCTTTTTGGCATCATTTAGCTTTTCACTGCAATAAGCTATCGGCCTATCTTCTTGGCTTAAAACTCCTCCAATTGCTTCTGCGCTGGCATCACACTTAACTTGAAAGGTTTTGTTAAAATCAGGAAGAACCAAAACAGGCTTTTCAGTTATTTTCTTCTTTAACAGCTGAAAATTCCTCTCTGCTTCAACAGTCCACTTAAATGGTTGTTTATCTTTTTTTATGGTCTCAATAATAGGTGCATTAATCTTACTAAAATTCTGAATGAATTTTCTATAAAAACTAGCAAGACCATGAAAACTCCTTACCTCAAAAACACTTTTGGGTGAAGGCCACTCCACAATTGCTTTGATCTTTTCTGGATCCATCTTTAACCCTTCAGTTGAAATCACAAATCCCAAGTACACCAACTCCTCTTTCATGAATAAAAATTTCTTCAGGTTCAACAATAATTTTTCTTGTTGTAGCTTCTGCAGGACATAATTGAAATGCCTCAAGTGCTCCTCCTTAGACCTGCTATAGACTAATATATCGTCCAGATATACTATTACAAATTTACGAATGAATTCTTTAAGAACTTCATTCATAAGTCTCATGAATGTACTTGGTGCATTGGACAACCCAAAAGGCATCACTCTCCATTCATATAA
>APFE030957568.1:6663-30750 GCA_000404065.3 Pinus taeda | reverse complement strand
ATCTAATTTGGAAAAATATTTTGCACCAGACAAGCAATCCATTAAGTCTTCAATTCTGGGTAGCGGAAATCTGTACCTAATTGTGATCTTATTAATGGCTCTTGAATCTGTACACATTCTCCAGCCTCCATCTTTCTTTGGGCTCAGCACTGTTGGCACCGCACAAGGACTCAAGCTTTCTTTGATTAATCCCTTGTCAAGAAATTCTTGCACCTGTTTCTTAACTTCTTCATTTTCTGCAGGAGTCATTCTATATGCTGCTTTGTTAGGCAAGCTTGCTCCAGGAATTAAATCTATATGATGACTAATTCTTCGAATGGGCGGTAATTCATTAGGCAAATAATATCATAATAATTCTCCAACATTTCTTGAATTTCAATGGGTAAATCAGAAACTTTGGTGGAAGTCATGATTACCTTGGGCTTGCAAATTACAACATAATTTACCTTATTTTCTTCCATCTGCTTCAAATACTCTTTTCCTCCAAGTAACAGAGTTTTTGGATCTGTCTTCTGCCCCGGTCCATCTTCTTCTGGTAGAGGCAATAATGTATGATTAACACCATCTTTCTCAAACTTGTAGGTGTTTCTTTTTCCATCATGCATGGCTCCTCTGTCATATTGCCAAGGCCTTCCCAGCAATATGTGACACACGTCCATAGGCATCACATCACAAACAATTTTATCTTTGTACTTGCCCACTTGAAATTCCAATTCACACTGTTCACTTACCAGTAGTTGATGTCCCTTTTGCAACCATGACACTTTATACGGTGTTGGGTGCCTCATTGTCTTCAACTTCAATTTCTCTACTACTTCTGTAGAAACCAAGTTATCTGTGCTGCCACTATCAATGATCATCTGGCAACATTTCCCTTGAACTTTGCATACTGTCCTGAATAAAGTTTTCCTTTGTGGCGGTTCAGTCACCTCCTTTGCTGGTTTAATCAAAACTTTATTAAGTACCAGAGATTCTCCTCTCTCTGGTGTGTTTTCTTCTTCTGGTACTGCTCCCACTAGTGCCTCTCCCTCAGCTGGAGCAACAAATTCATTTCTCTGCCTTACTTCTGCATTCTTTGGGCACTCAAAAGCTCAGTGTCTCGGTTTATTACATCTGTAACATCTTATTTCTCTGCCTCTTCCTCTGCCTCCTCTTCCCATGGAAAAACTCTGTCTGCCTCTTGCATCACCTCCTATGGGTGCATGCGGGGTTGAGCTACTGCTAGCTCCATCTTTAGGTGCTGTAGACCTTCCTCTACCACCTTGACTTTCTTTCCCTCTGAAAGTCCCTCTCCCTCTGGCAGACTGCTTCCTCATGAGTTTTTCTTCAGCCTTCAGTGCTACCTGATAGGCTTCCTCTACTGTTTTGGGAGACAATACATTTATTTCATCCTGAATGTCCATTCTGAGGCCATTCATATATCTAGCCACTTTTTCATCTGCGCCTTGGGCTTCTCCAGCTCTTATACTCACCTTATAGAACTCTTCTGTATACTCTTTTACCGTCAAAGCTCTCTGTCTAAGATTTTGCATTTGTCTAAACAATGTCTGTTGATAGTTACTAGGCAAAAATTTACCTTTTAGCTTTGCTACCATCCTGCTCCAATTCTTGATTGGCTGCTTACCCAGTCTCCTCCTTTCCGCCTGCACACCATCCCACCAGAGCGCTGCATGGCCTTTTAGTTTGGTGACAGCAAACTTTACCTTATTCTCATCTTCTGTCTCTTCATAATCGAATAATTTCTCCATACTGTTAATCCAGTCGATTAATTCTTCTGGATTCAGTCCTCCTTGGTAGATCGACACTAATTGATTCCAAGGCCTGGCTATGGATTTCAACACTGACTGAAAGAACCTCAACTCAGGAGTAACCTCTACAGCTTCCTCCTCAGTAGCTTCAACTTCGGGCTCACTCACATATCCATCATCTATGTTCATGTCTGAGGTTAACGCATCCAATCTAGCTCGCAGCTCTTCTATGTTTTCCCTCAATTCGACATTCTCAGCAGGCCTTCCTCTTCCACCACGTCCTCGTCCTCTTCCAACCCTGAAAGCCATCCTTCTCTTACTCCTGAGATTTAATTCAACACCAGTTTTTGGCTCTGATACCACTAATGATGGACTGCTTGCTGGCTCTAATGACAGTCTTCCTAGTTTGTTTGAAATATCTTCTATGTCTTCCTCTCCGTCTCTTGCCAATTCTCTGAGATCATCTGTCATTAAATCAACAACTTCTTCTTGTGTAAAATTTACAAACCCTTCAATTTAGTTTGGGATTAAATGCCTTTACATACAAAGCTATGTATGAGAAACAGAGGATCTGCTACCACATTCCCACAGTATATATGCATATACAGGCGCCCAGCAATTATAATTTAAAACTCATGCTATAACTGCGATTTTGTATGATGGATATCCATGCAAAATATATGCACACAACTCAACTGGCGGGCGATATAAGGTAGGCGCACAACAATGGGTGGAAAAATGTATAAATAAAATGTTATTAATCTATGGGTATGCCGCACACAACAATTAGGAATACAAACGCACACAGTCCTTAACAATACAAACAACATATATATAAATACGCACACAACTGATTAAATATGTGCACACCAGATTAAATACGCAGACAATTCTCAACATGCAACGTTATAATCCTACCCAACCTTTAAACGTGGTTAAGGTGCGCGCTCCATACACTTATACACTGAGCTCACGGTTTAATGAGTCCACCGTATTATCAATTCAATCCACTAATTATAATTATGTTGTCCATACAATAGAAAAGAAAAATGCGATTCTGCCAGTTCACAGTTCTTTATTGCATAATCATTACATCAGTTGCTGCACAGAACACATCATCAAATAATTCAAGGACTTTTTTTTTTAATTGAAGAACAACGATTCTATTCCATTCTCCCTACTGTTCACACACACAATGTCCCTCCATTTCTGGAGTTCTACATGAGAGAAAAAATCTTCCCTCCTTGGCGGCCAAGTTAATATCTTTTCTTTTTCATCCATAGATGCCTTATTTACAAAAGTAGTTACATATAAAAAAAGTAGCCATACATAGTAAATTAGAGCTTTTCTTTGTTTTTTTATAACAACTAACCTAGCATGCCTTATTCTAAGCCTATCTAGAAAAGATGGCATGTGTTTTTTTTTTCTTATCTAGTTCCTAATTTTAACTAAAAAGACATAGAAACAATAGGAAAAGGATCCCACTCCTTGCCTGTAGATTTTTTATTTTTATTTTGTGGAATAAATCAAAAGATTTCTTCCGAATCAGATGCTCCTGCATCAGTTCTACCTCAAAATCAAAAGCAATAGCAACAAATAAAAGTAATCTAATAGAAGCTACCTTGACAACAAGGGGAAAAATATCACCAAAACTAATTCCCGGCAGCTATGAATAACCTTTTGCTGCCAACCGAGTTTTGTATCTCTCCACCTTGCCTTCTATATTCATCTTCTTCTTAAACACTCATTTTCTTCCAATGGGTTTCCTTCCATCCGACAACTCCATCAGATGCCAAGCCTCATTTTTGTCCAAATATGTCATTTCATCAATGATAGCCTCTCTCCGGAGTTTTCCATCCTCTGAATCCACTACCTCCCTAACAGTTCTAGGATCATCATCAATAATAGATAAAGAACATTTTTAATAAAAGCAGATGGACTATAACTTTTTGGTTGTCTTCTTTCTCGAACTGATCTTCTCACATCTAGAGTTTGTGGCTCTTCATCTTTTGATTATTTTTCTGCTGTAAAGTTTGGTTCTTACTCCTTTAGCTCAAACTCTATCTTCTCAAGTTCCTTTGGTATGATTTCATGTTTAATAACATCTTTCACCTCTCTAAAAACCACATCTTGGTTGTACACAACCTTCCTTGTTTCTGGGTTCCAAAGCTTATAACCTTTCAAACCATCCTTATACCCAATAAATATGCACCTTGCATATTTACTATCCAACTTGGTTCTTTTCTCCTTTAGAACATGTACATATGTGTCACATCCAAATACCCTCAAATGTGAAAGAGAGGGTTTCTTACCAAGCCATACATCATGAGGAGTCTTATCCTCCAATGTTGATGAAGGTGATTTGTTGACTAGGTAACATGCAGTCTCCACTGGCTCTGCCCATAATTCCTATCCTAACCAAGCACCACTAAGCATGCTTCTTGCCTTTTCCATTAACATCTTATTCACTCTTTTTGCAACTCCATTTTGTTGAGGTGTGTATGGAGTATTATTATTTCATGCTATACCACACTTCTTATAGAACTCTTCAAATTCCTTCTTAGCAAAACTCTCCACCATTATCTGTCTAGAGCACCTTTATTTTCTTCTCTGTTTGGTTTTCCACCAGAGCCTTAAATTCTTTAAACCTGTCAAAGACTTCATATTTATTCATGAGGAAATATATCCATGTATTCCTTAAGAAGTCATTTATAAATTATACCTAGTACACATACTTACCCAGTGATGGAACCAACACAGGTCCAAACACATCATTGTGCACAAGCTATGATATCCCTTTAACCCTCTTAGCACTAGAGGGGAAAAGCACCCAATTCTACTTCCCATATACAAAATGTTCATAGAAATAAAAAACCAAAGATAAATTAGACATACTTTCTACCATACCATTACCATGAAGTATTCGAAGACCCTTCTCTACAATATGTCCAAGCCTTTGATGCCATATCATGGTCATTTCTCGAGAGACCACTAGAGTTTCTGCTTCACTTTCAGGAACCATAGAACTATTGCACCCATCAATAACAATGTTTCCCAAAAGCTTGTACATATTTCCAATCCGAACTCCTCGAATCAATACCAATGCTGCCCAAACCATCTTGCAGGTATCTTTCTCGAACACTATTTTTACACTTTGTTGATAGTGTTGGACTCACTAACATGTCAGGGGATCTCCCCAGTAAGAAGTCCCAATTAGACCTAAAACCATTTGGTGTATGAGTCCCAACAGTGGGTCGCATGGTAATGCCTTGACCGCAGTTTCGCACAGAAAAAAGTAAGATAGCTCTGTTGGTACTAAGGGTGTGACAGTTGCAGTGAGCCAAGGAAGGTGCATGAGAGGTTCTAACACACGGGGGTTGAGATGAGAGGTTCTAACACACGGGGGTTGAGATGAGTTCACCCCTTGGAAACCTATGATAGCACACAGTTAATAATGGAACAAACAAGCAAAGATACATCACAACTTGGAATGAAAGTTAGTAAGCAATCCAAAGTGATGGTTAAAACAATAGCACAGTTCATAAAGATTCATATATACATACATAGATAACTATACATGCATGCGTAAGTAAACATATACATATATCATCTAGAGTAAACTAGATAGCATAGAATACAATACAACATATGCATGAAATGTGTTGGCTCTTGTTATATTAATAAGTGTAAGTTCCAATCATACAATGCATCCATGTCCAACCACTAGTTCCAATAGCGGAATGTTATAGCCACAACCACCTGCTCCTCTAAAGAGATGTACTAGCTCTGCATAGTGGAGAAGCCAAGGCTCATTACAATACTGTCCAAGCTCTCTCCAAGATAGTCTTATTGGAAGCTTGGCTGACCAAAAGCCTATACAAAGAGTTATGAGGGACTATTTATAACAAAGGGTGGGGTGGCTCTTGACATTCCCCTTTGTGACAATTCAACTACCCTCATGACTCTTCATCTACTCTATGACTGTTACATCCAACTATCAGAACTTGAATTACACTTGACAAGACATTATATTACAATACACATGTACCCATGTGATAGAAATGGATTGTGAAAGCCATGCTAGACATCACTATGACTTAGACAGCCATGGAATTCCAACTCCTCAACATCCTCACTTTGATTGGCAGTAACATACTGATGCCCAGATCAATAGTTTGCGATGGTGTTCGTGTGCTCTAAGGTGACATCTTTCTAGAACCTGACTCTTGCCTCCATATCATCTGGGTACACTGCTCAAAATCCTCTATCCAACTTGTATGTAAGCATGCACATCATTGTCTTCAATGCGACTGGACCGGCAACATACTTGTGCATGATGTCTGCACTGATGGGCAAGTCTGGGCCGGTAGCAATGCACATCAACTCGTGGAAGTATGAGTCAAGCTATTGTCGGACCTATGCCTTTGTCTTCGCTTGGGTGAGATTCCCAATAGATGGGATTGTATGTGCGCGCACCACAACATCCATACTCTTTAATACACGTGCATGGGAAGCCTATATACTAGTGATGAGCTGCATGAGCTCTTCATAGTTCCGAATCTAACTCCGGATACATGCCTTTAGCTCGACCGCACTGACCTTCATCATCTTAGGAAAGTGAAGTAGGGCTCCCTTGTATCTCATCGTCTATGTTTGCATGTAATCAACAACAACAAGGAAGTTCATCAAGATATGTGCTCTTCTAGCACATCGTCGTTGCCATCCATTGAGATGGATGACTGCCTTATGCACGGTGCCAAACTTGGAGTAAAACGCTTGCATAACTATGTCAAGGGAAAATAATTCATCTAGTATTTCCTTCTTCAGTTTATCTCAGGCGGATGTTGTCACTAACTCTCCTCCTTTCTTGGTTGTCTGAAGTTCTTTAGCCATTCGCTCATTTTCAGCTATCAGGAAATGAACACTTGAACTAGTGGCTTCGACATACACTCGAGTTACATTGGCCAAGGCTACTGGATGTTTACGCATGTCAGACATGATCACTTGTTCCTCAACTTGTGTAGGTCATGTATGAACATCCAAAGTTGACACTATACGAGACTACACAACTCTATGTTGAGACTCATTGAATGAGATGTTGTGCATCTCTCCTTCTAGCTGATCTCCAAGGATCTCAGTGCCTCCTCGGTCACTTGAGACTTGCTCATCATCTGGATGTGGTGAAGTAGGTAAGTCAACCTATTGGTGGTGAGGTTTAAGATCGATTTCTTGTTCCAATTCCAGTTTCTCCATATCAGTATCCAACTATTGAAGTGCTTGCTCTATGTCACGAGCAAAGTCCTACTCCTGCGATGGTTCATCTTGTCTACCTGATGCCATCTATTATGATGAATCCACTACTAGTACTGGTGTTGTTTCATCTATTTGCACATGTTTCGCGCCCTGCTATACCTGTTGCTGTTGTGCTTCCCTCTCCTGCTTGCGCAACTCTTGTTCCTTCCGGAGTTGCTTCTTCATCTCATGCAACTCCTCCTCTGCTTCCTCCATTCTTCTCTTCTTCCTCTGCCTTTTCATGATTCACTTGTCACATTGTTTCCTCTTCGCCTCTATAGCCATAGATTCTTTCTCTACCAATGGATTTGCTCAGAACTTGCAGCTTTTCTCTTCCTCCATACAATCAACAATCTTCCTCTTGCCCTTGTCATGCACTGGTATGCTTGTCTCTGCTGCTACTACTACTGGGGTCGGTGCTCTCTAGGATGCTGCTTCACGTTGCCTTACTAACCACTCCATAGCGAAGCTGACCTATTCATTGGGTCTTGACAAACTGTATCAATATCTCCATGGGTCCTCCTTGGCCCAGTTAAATTCCCCGTGGATCTAGTTGAGTTGTACTCGCGTGCAGTGATCTTTCACAATACAATGTGGGTCATGCGTATTGTAGCTTTGGAGGTCGAATGGATACTTCTTCATTAGTTGTGCTTCGACATTCATTTGCTTGAAACTCCATATCTCATTTAACCCAATCCGCAATAGAAGAGCGAGCCAAGGTGCCTTCTTCTTCTGGTGCATTCTAGCTGTCAATCCTGCCAAGATGTGATATGTTACTTCCTGCATGGTGAGTATGTCCAAGGCAAACTTCGGTAGAACATGTAGAGGCTTCTCCACGCTGAGCATTCGTATGAAGGTGTCGGGTGGTGAGAAATGCCAATTAGCAATGTCTATCAATGCCTCCATTTATTCCTTCGACATGTAGGGTGGATCCTGTTCGAATATCATCTTGTAAACTGGGGTGACAAAATGATCAGACAGCCAAGTGATTACTCCTTTGAAGTTGCATTCAAACAACAACTTACGATATGTGTTCATATCAATCTCCGTCAGTGACCATGCCCACTCCAAGCCCGAGAACTCCTATTGGGCACAGATTGCATCTAAGATGTAGGTGGACATGTAGAACTCTGCTTGCATAACTCCGGTTGACTATTGAACCTTTGTTACATGTTCCTTCAGATGATGATCCAACATGCTGGACCAGTGACATCGTTTACCCTCTCTGGCCAGTTGGTCCAATGCGATCATCCAACTCTGTGGGAATGTTTCTGTGCTTTCTTAGCCACATAGTCAACATGAAAATATGACCAAGTATTGATATGCCTTCCACAGTATCTTCATCTTATAGATCTGGTTGGGTGTCATCCTGAATCTAGCTGGCTCCTTTACCCAATTCTTCAGAATGTGTCTAGGGTTGGCACTATTGCTGGGTAAGCTGAAAGGAGTCTCCATGATAGTCATAGGCTTCAACATTTAATACATCTCCTCATAATCCTATGCCCAAAAGGTGGCAAGCTTTTTCCCTCTGACACTATTCAGAGTCATCATCTCAGGATCAGTGTGCAAGATGATCCAATGTATCATGTCCGCACATGGGAAAATGGGGTATCTGCATGTAATCTGGTACAAGCCAGACTTGTGAATGTTCACATACACCTGATCATGTTTGAGGTCTTCCCCAAAAGTGCCTGCAAATGCTTCATTGACCTCTTTCTGTTTTAGCTTGATGTCCTTGTCTAGAAACAACTTGGTATCTTCATAGATCGGTAGACATGTGGACACTTACTCAACTTCTACTCCAGTTGCACTTCCGTCAGTGTCCTTTGATGCCACTCTCGTGGAGGCCATTGATCTTGTATTGCTAAGAGGTGGATGAACACCTGAAAGATATAGATACAAAGCAACATGCATGGCAAGAAATCTTCCAACGAAAACCAAAGCAAATTCGGGGAATGACATGACACATACCTGGGGAATGATAGGAAAAGATTGTATAATTTTCTTTGGGAGGATGGGTGACTTAATACTAGAACTATGCAAAAGGTAGTCTAGGTTGTCTAGGAGGCAAGACTAGTTGTTGGATTTACATAATTTGCAATCCAGGCTTACTACTGACTGTTGGGATTGCGAAATGAGCAATTCCAGCTGGCAATGTCTGCAGGCTCAGGGACTACATTGTGCAATTTTCTGGGCCAGCAGTCACTATCCCTCATAAATGCCCAAAGCAGTCCTGGAGGACATTTCCAGGGTAGAAATGTGCATTTATGGAGAGGAATACAAAGCCTTCCTTCTCTAGATTGCGCAATGTTGTCTGGGGAGGTAGAGTCCGAGCCAAGGCTGCCCAGACCCGCTGATAGGAAACTGAAAAGAATCTGAAAGTGAATTCATGGTGAAACTAAGTGAAAGTAGAAGTGATTGATCATGCATGAAAACATCGAATGAAATATTATATGAACAAATCAACATGCACGTGGGTGAAGCGAATCGTCGAATCGACAACTGTTCATGAAAAACAATTTCATGCATGCGATAATAGTGAGATAACAACGAAAACTGAAACAGTGCTACTACAAGCTGGTATGCACGTAAATCATAGAAAGTGTTCAAATAAATCAAGCAAACAACACTCGCACAAGCGAAAACACAAAAAGCAACAGAAATGTTGAAAAAGACAAGTTGAGACCACTTACCCGTGAATAGTGGAGCTGAATGTGTCAAAGAGTCCTGGATGTGCTGTTGGATGTCAGAGGTCCAAGATTGATGTGAAAGAATGAGCTCTGGTGTGCCAAATAAATAAGTTTGATCTCATGACGCGCATGCCACAAATCTAGGAAAAAGCGACACTTGGAGGAAAGTTTCTAAAACAAACTTTGCATGTAACCTTTGCCTACTAAAAGTAGCTCCTTGAATCATGGGATTCTTTTTGCATGTTTCCTTTTTCTATTCTAGGAAAAATAAATTCATGCATGCAAGTCAAGTTTCCTTGGTCCCAGGTGGAACTTGTCAACCCAACTGCTCATGCATGAGGCTGCACAACAGTTGGGAGAAAATGCGCATTTCTGGATGGAAGCTGGGCTGGCTGCCCAGGAAATTTGTGCAATTTCTAGGCAAAGAAGCTGACTGCTACCCAGGATTGCACAATTCTTGGGCTGAGCAGGCCTGCTGGGAAGGACTGCGTAGTTTTCTGGGTGAAGCTTGACTGGCAGGATTGCGCAATTTGGGAGCCCAGCAAGCTGTGAGACAAAATTGCGTAATTTCTAGAGGGAAGGTTGGTTGCCCTCCAGAATTGAGCAATTTCTTAGCGGAGCTGCTCGTCCTGCAGCTGGACCAAGTTTGGGTGAACAACCTATGAGGGGAATGCATCAAGCTTTGATTGACATGCTGTCTTTGTGAAAGAAAAACATTGAAGCTTGTGTACTTGACGAAGAAATACAAGGTGTTGCGAAAGGTTGGTAGGGAGGCTCCAAAATGAAGCTAAGGTAAAATTTTGGATGGTGGTTGTAGTCGCTACAACACTTGGTGACACACTAGTAGAACTCCACATCTCTGAATGGACGTTGTTTGTGAAAAGAAAGTCTAACACCTCCCAAAGTATTGTTCAGTTCTAATTTTGTCTTGGTTTCACACTAGCTTGATTGTAAGATGCAGCATCTCCAGGGTCTTGGTCAATTGACACACATTCCAAGCCAAGGCAACGCAGTTGTTTCTATTGGGGTTGATTGGTATATTGGTGCACAAGAAGTATAGTCGTTAGAGTCTTAGTTTCATCTCTCGTGTTGCTCCACTGCCAGCAGGCATGGACATTACCCTGGTGGAGTCACATAGGAACACAAGCATGGCTCTGCTACCAGTGAACCTAGTCAGTACCCCGACGGAGTTACTTGCATTACCTCTCTGCCCAGGAAGCCTTTCTCTTCTTTCGCCTTATTCATTTTTCATTTTGAATTTTTTCACTTTTCATTTTTTTTCATTTTCATTTTTTCATAACTGTGCATAACACTTATTCATTTCAGAGGTGGAAGAGGGATCCCGACTTATTGACGGCAGAAGAGGTTATTCCAATAGAGAAGTAGTAGTTTATACCTATGATCTACCTATTAATATTTTCCCCCTCACCTTACTCTACTTGACTGAGCTAACAAGGGTTAACCCAAGAACAACCGACTAGAGTAGGTGACACTAGATAGCATGCAAGTGTTGTGTTTTCAAGGTTCAGTTCGAACATTACATATTTTCCTTCGACGTATCATGGCCTAAAAGTAACAAGTTCTTCATATAGAGCCAGGATGACAAATAACCAAGTAGTGATAGCTGCACAACGCCTCTTGTACTTTACCCTACTCGTTTCAAGAGTCTTACATGGTTTCATGCAAAACTAACCTAGGAACAAAAAAAGAAAACTAACAAAAAACAAAGCAAAACAAAAGCAGAAGCAAAAGAGAAAGAAAATCTAGTAAGAAAACAAGTAAGAAAGCAAGCAAACATACAAAACAAGTAAGCAAACAAGCATGCAAGAAAACCAACTGAAAGCAAACACTACTCCTACTCCTAAGCTAATGGTGCATGGGTCTGATCACGTGAAGTGATATTTCCAATGCAGCCACTGACACATCGGTTGATCCATGTTGGTGAAGACTTGGTCCACGAGAAACCTGGTTGTGCAAACCAGCAAGCAAGAAAGATATAACAATGAAGACAAACACACTTCATGTTTCAAAGTGTACACAGGACATAAGTGTGTGCAAGTGCATGGCGAGCAATCCGTGGACTTATCATGGTGTTGTGTGACACTGTGTGTAGCTTTAAAGCATATGCACACTCTTGACTATGACATGCAAGCAAACAAAATAAACAAATACAACTTGTGTTGTTCACGTGTGCTTACAATGTAAGATTCCTCCAATGCATGAGCGATGGGATCGTGCAGTTCAACTGGAGGAAGCATGATCTGTGTGTGAGATTGATCTTCAATGCATACAGATGAGTGGTGAGGAGACTTGGGTGATTGAATAATTTCTTGATCAGAGGTGAGACTAATCTCAAGAGAGCGAGGGCCTGACATAACCATCAACTTGGGTTGAAGTGCCTCGACAGTCTTGGGTGTTTCAACTTCATCGTCAGATAGATCATCATAGACCAGTGGCTTTGAAAAATCAACTGTGATAGAATCATGATCGTGATCAAATATAGGATTAAATGGATCATGACATCCACAATTAGAAAAATCAATTATTTCATCGGCATCCCATGATCAGACGAATCAAACAGAGGGGTAGATGAGAAGCGAACAAATGTTCCTCTGTGTTTTCAGAAAAGGAAAATGAAAAATCAAGTGGATTTTTAGTGAATAACTTATCCTCTCCATTCTCAGATGATGGAATGACATCTAGTGTGTCTGGTGAGTGATCAACAATGGGTGCATCTATGGATGAAGTTACACAAGTGAAATCTTGGATGACAGGTTCACCAAAGATGTCAAGAAATAACAGAGGGGGCTCGAATGGAAGGGAGTCATCCTTCCCCGAGTGTTGATGCTCAAGCTCCCACTCATATTCTTCATGAATGACAGTGCATGTTGGTTTTGCAACACCAACTCCATCAGTGGCTTGTTCCTCATTCACAACAAGTATAGAGTTCGGAATGGAAGAACACAAGATAGTATCATCCAGAGGAACAACCGAGTGTGAAGATAGAGGTTGTGGAACAAAATGCATATGGAAAATCGATGGACTCACAAAAAAATCTGCATGGAAACTAAGCGATGTGATGTTGGGAGGATGTGACAGTTGAACAAGTGTGTGAGAATGATCTTCAACATCACTCTGTGGTGGTGGAGCTATTTGATGAGGGCATGGCGGAAAGTCACTTGTGACAATGACCACATATATCTACGATTGTGCAACTCCATCACTGAAGAATACTGAGTGAGGCTTGATTTCAAAATTATTCTTGGGACGAGAAAATTTCTTAGCACAATACTCGAACTAGTCCCAAAGATAGAAAAATTTCATCTGGCTCTTCGGAGCTTGAAACTGCAAGTCACGAAAGTGCTACCAAAAATCCATAGTCGATTCATGCAGAGCCTTTCGTTGTTGTAACAATTTTTGGTCAAGATGGGCTGGATAAAAATGATGGAAAGTGTCTTCAATGAGATCAGAGAAGTGCTCAAGTGAGTGTAAGCTGTCAGCCGGTAGGTTGCACAACCAATGCTGTGGAGATTCGCGAAGTGTGTATGCAAGAAAACAATTGGCATGTTCGTGAAAACACCCATCTTCCTCATGAAGCATGGAAAGAAAGTCATGTAAGAACTCAAGCCAGGCCACTTCACCTTCACCATCATATGTGTAAGTGGACAAGAGATTAAAGAACTCCCTCGTGATGGTGACATCTTCATGATTCGAAAAACATCGCGGAAGGAGAAGAGTGTAAGAATCCATGATAGATATGCAAAGGTCCAAAACAATATGAGAGGACAATACTTGTCATCTGACTGTATTTCTACTGCCAAAAATGTTGACAGTGTTGGACCATGTCAGGGGATCTCCCCAGTAAGAAGTTCCAATTAGACCTCAAAATGTTTGGTGTAGGAGTCCTAGCAGTGGGTCATATGGTAATGCCATGACCGCGGTTTCAGACAGAGGGAATTAAGATAACTTTTTTGGTAGCAAGGGTGCGACAGCTGTTGCGAGCCAAGGAATGTGCATTAGAGGTTCTAACACATGGGGGTGGAGATGAGTGCGCCCCTTGGAAACCTATGATAGCATGCAGTTAAGAAGGGAACACATGAGAAAATATACATCACAACATGGAAGGAAAGTTAGCAAGCAATCCAAAGTGATGGTTAAACCAACATCACATTTTAGAAAGATTCATACATACATACACAGATAGATATACATGCATGCATGAGTAAACAGATACATATATCATTTAAAGTAAACCAGATAGCATAGAATACAATACAACATATGCATGAAATTTTCTAGCTCTTGTTATATTAAGAAGTGAAAGTTCCAATCATACAATACATCCATTTCCAACCACTAGTTCTGATAGTGGAATGTTACAGGCACAACCGCCTGCTACTCCAAAGAGATGTACTAGCTCTGTGCAGTGGAGGAGCCAAGGCTCATTACAATACTTTCCAAGCTCTCTCCAAGATAGTCTTATCAGAAGCTTGGCTGACCAAAATCCTATACAATGAGTAATGAGGGACTATTTATAGCAAAGGGTGGGGTGGCCCTAGACATTCCCCTTTGTGACAGTTCAACTACCCTCATGACTCTTCATCTACTCTACGACTGTTACATCTAACTATCACAACTTGACTTACACTTGACAAGAAATTACATTACAATGCACATGTACCCATGTGAGAGAAATGGCTTGAGAAAGCCATGCTAGACATCACTATGACTCAGACAACCATGGAAGTCCAACTCCTCAACATCCTCGCACTGATCAACAATAACATAATGATGCCAAGATCAGTAGTCCATGATGGTGTTTGTGTGCTCTAAGGTGACATATTTCTAGAACCCGACTCTTGCTTCCATAGCATCCCAGTACAGTGCTCGGGCTCCTCTATCCAACTTGTCTGTAAGCATGTGCATAATTGTCTTCAATGCAGCTAGACCAACAACATACTTGTGCATGATGTCTCCATTGATGGGAAATTTTGGGCTAGTAGCAATGTGCATCAACTCATTGAAGTATAAGTCAAGCTCTAGTCGGACCTGTGCCTTTGTCTTCGCCTAGGTGGGGGTCCCAATAGATGGGATCACATGTGCATGCACCACAACATCCATACTCTTGAATACACATGCATGGGAAGCCTATATACTAGTGATGAGCTACGAGCTCTTCATAGTTTTGGATTTGACTTCGGATACATGCCTTTAGCTCAACCACACTGGCCTTCATCATCTTAGGCAAGTGAAGTGGGGCCCCATTGTATCTCATCATCCATGTTTGCATGTAATCAACAACAACATGCAAGTTTGTCAAGATACGTGCTCTTCTAGCACATCACTATTGCCATCCATTGAGATGGATGACTACCTTATGCACGGTGCCAAAGTTGGAGTAACACGTTCGCATGACAACTTTGTCACCAACTCTCCTCCTTGCTTGGTCGTCTAAAGTTCTTTAGCCATTTGCTCACTTTCAGCTACCAGGAAACGAACACTTGAACTAGTGGCTTCGGCATACACTATAGTTGCATCAGCCAAGGCTGTTGGATGTTTGCACACATCAGACACGATCACTCGTTCCTCAATTTGTGCAGGAGATGTATGATACTCTGGAGTCGACACTCTACGAGACTGCACAACTCTATGTTGAGACTCTTCGAATGAGATGTTGTGCATCTCTCCTTCCGGTTGATCTCTGAGGATCTTAGTGACTCCTCGATCACTTGATACTTCCTCACTATTTAGATGCGGTGAAGCACGTAAGTCGACCTCTTGATGGTGAGGCATAAGGTCGATGTCCTATTCCAATTCCCATTGCTCCTTATCCATATGCAACTGTTGAAGTGCTTACTCTATCTCATGAGTGAAGTCTTGCTCCTACGATGGTTCATCTTGTCTACTTGATGCCAGTTGTTATGATGAATCCACTACTATTAAGGGCGTTGTTTCATCTATTTGCACATGTTCTGCCCATGCTATACCTATTTTTGTTGTGCTTCCCTCTCCTGCTTGCACAACTCTTGTTCCTTCCAGAGTTGCTCCTTCAACTCATGTAACTCCTTCTCTGCTTCCTCCATTCTTCTCTTCTCCCTCTACCTTTGCGCGATTCGCTTGTCCCGTTGTTGCATCTTTGCCTCTATAGCAATAGCTGCTTTCTCTACCAATGGATCTGCTTGGAACTTGTAGCTTTCCTCTTCATCCATGCGATCGACAATCTTCCTCTTTCCCTTGTCACACATTGGTATGCTTGCCTCTACTGCTACTTCTACTAGTGTCGGTGCTCTTCAGGATGCTGCTTTACATTGCTTTGCTAACCAGTCCGTAGTCAAGCTAACCTATTCATTGGGTCTGGAGAAATTTTAGCAATATCTCCATGTGCCCTCCTCGACCCAATGAAATGCCCCATGGATCCAGTTGAATTGTACTCTCGTGTGGTGATATTTCACAAATAAATGTGGGTCATGCCGATTGTAGCTTCGTAGGTCGAATGGATACTTCTTCATTAGTTCTACTTTGACATCCACTTGCTTAAAACTCCATATCTCATATAACCCAATCCACAATGGAAGAGTGGGCCAAGGTGCCTTCTTCTTTCGGTGCAGTGTAGCTATCAATCCTATCGAGATGTGATATGCTATTTCCTGCATGGCGAGTATGTCCAAGGAAATCTTTGGTAGAAAATGCGGAGGCTTATCCACGCTGAACATTTGTATGAAGGTGCCGGATAGTGAGGCATACCAATCAGAAATGTTTATCAGTGCCTCCATTACTTACTTCGACATGCAGGGTGGATTCTATAAAAATATCATCTTATAAACTTGGGTGACAAAATGATTGGACAACTGAGTGATTACTCCTTTGAAATTGCATTTGGAGAACAACTTACAATATGTGTTCACAATAGTCTTTGTCGGTGACCATGCCCACTCCAAGCTTGGGAACTCCTGTCGGGCACATATTGCATATAAGATGTAGGTGGACATGTAGATTTCTACTTGCATACCTCCGGGTGACTATCAAGCCTTCGGTACCTGTTCCTTCAGCTGATGAGCCAACATGTCGGACTAGTTACATGGTTTACCCTCTCTGGCCAGTTGGTCCAACACGATCACCCAACTTTGTGGGAAGGTTTTCGTTCTTTCTTTGCCACATAGTCGACATGCAAATATGACCAAGTATTGATACACCTTCCACAGTTTCTTCTTCTTATAGATCTGGTTGGGTGTCATCCTAAATCTAGCTGGCTTCTTTACCTAGTTCTTCAGAATGTCTCTGGAGTTGGCACTGCTACTCGGTAAGATGAAAGAAGTCTCCATAGTAGTCATGGGCATCAACATCTGATAAATCTCATCATAATCCTATGCCTAGAAGGTGGCAAGCTTTGTCCCACTGACACTGCTCAGAGCCATCATCTCAGGATCAATGTGCGAGACGATCCTGTGTATCATGTCTGCGCACGGGAACACGGGGTATTCGCATGCAATCTGGTACAAGTGGTGGGCTCCAGTATTGCAGCAATAATGCTGCAACTCCTGGGAATCCCTTCTTTACTTTTATCAACCCGGTTGTTCGTAACAAACTTGGAAGCGACGGTGCTGTATGCACAAGTACTAGCTCTTGTCGCAGCTGTCACTTGGTTAGCTGGCACAAGTCCACTAGGGGCTTTAGCCAACTTCTATAAGTTCTCAGAAGAAGCTTTTAAATGATGAATGAAAGCTAACTCAAAGGGAGCTAATCTACTTGCGAAAAGAAACTGAAAGCCAAAGAGAAATGCAAAACCCTAGCAAACCCTAATTCTACCAGCTAGTTCTACTGATGCAAAAATGAGAATGCAACCTACTGAATGAGATGCCATTGACTTCAAAAAGGGAAAATGCATATGTTTTAGACTACTTTTGTCCTAGAAAGTATATTTTTGTATTTTTTTGATTAAGTGTCGATTTTCACATGCATATGCTTGAACTGTGCTTCACTGTGCAGGAGTGGATCAAGGAAGAGGAGTGCTTGGAAATGGTTGAAGAGGCTCAGAGGGGGTCTAAGGAGTCCCTAACACTCTTCCCCAGAGTCTCACAAGGTTTGGCTATTAGGAAACCTCACTTGTGAGCTTCTAGAGGAAGTCTGCAGGGGTTCTACAGGAAACTTCAGGATTTCTACAGGAAACTTCAGGAAACTTCATAACTTCTACAAGATGTTTGGAAGTCGGTTTTTAGGAGGTGGATGAGTGAGGGAAGGTGCATGGATGGATCTAGAGGTAGGATAGGGGTCTAAAAATGGCCTAAGGACTGGTGGGTGGATCTAAGAAGAGGTGTAGAAGGCTGACTTGGCTTGAAGACGGCCAAGGCAATGATGAGCAAGGAGGTAAGGTTTCGTAGACACAAAGGATAGATGGGAAAAGGGCAACTTAGCTACAAGACAGAACAGGAGGCTTAGATGATGCTCTGGGAGGATGGATTAAGGAAGAAGATGCCCTGCACCAGGGCCTTGATCAAATCAACGAAGACCTGCAAATGATCAAACCCTAAACTAGTCTATTCTAGCCATCAATCAACATAAATGAGCAGCAATTTATTTGGGAAGAAAACCTTGTACACCATCTATGTAAAGGAACATTTCAGATGTCCAAACCCATGACTAATCTCTGCAAATAAAACAAGCACACTATGAGATTGCATAGACAAGCAAACTAGTGTTTTTGTGAGGTAGCACTGTTTCCTCAATTCCAGCCCCAAATCCAATAAGGCCGAGGTGAAACCAGGAGTGTGGTTGTCTCTTTTCCTTGGAGATATTGCAATTATTATCCTACCAAAACATCTAAACCAAAGTCATTCATAAACAGTGATCTATTCCAGCAACATAAAAAAATCTACTTAACAACAATGTGTTCAAATGCATAAAGGAAAAAATAGTGATACGTAAAGGAAAAGCAATAATACAGGAAGGAGGTCCTAGGAACTCAGGTTGGGCCCAACCCTAAGAGCTTTGGCTCCTATGAAAAACTCAGATTTGATAGGAAACCAAACTTCTTCTCATTATCCAAAAAGAATCATAACAGTCATGCCAAAAATGGCTACAAAGGAACAAAATAAAGCTGCATCACTGAGGTCCAAAGTACACAATAGTTTCAAAAGGTCTTTTTACGAAGGCTGAGGCCTCAACATTTATAGATAACGAGGGACATAGCTGGCCTCCTCAATCTGTGGAACTTGGCTGTCAAACTATGAGTCAAATAGTCCCTTTCTAAATGCTGATTGGATGCCTTCTAGATTCGGTTTGGTGGTCTTTGGAGCTCGGAGTTGGAGGTGAAGATCCCGAGGAAGGGTCATTGAATGTCGTAGGCACTCCTCCTTCAAGTCCTCACTTCAGGCTTGGCTGCCTTATAGCTCATGATTGCTTTGACTTTGCTCCAATATATGTCAAAAACCTGAAATAGACACGTGTTAACCACCTAGGAAAGTAACTTCCCCTATTCGTACCAAAGACACAAACATACTAAAAATAATGCATAAACTATAGAAAATGACGGATTTGAACAAGGGCTGAACAATGAAAATTAGGCCAAATGAGCCCAAATTGTTACCAATTTTGGGGCTCATTATCACCCCCCTGCTAAAAGGGTTGCTCATCCCTGAGCAACTAGTCCAGCTCCTCGTCTTTCATTGCTTTGATGGCCACTCTCACATCCCAAGCTTCTGAAGTAGTGTCCTCCACACTGTCATGAAATCCGGCCTTCCTCTCCACTTCTTCCCACTGCTTATGCTCCTCCTCTTCCGAGCCTCCCTATAATAATCCCAAAAGCAAGGGTGGACTTCTTGAGGCCTATCCAACTGGCTTGGAGGTTCTACATAGACTTCTTGTAGAGAGGTACCCGTGCCAAAGCCTCCCTCATCCGAGTTGGAGTGTGATATTCTTGAATTTTGAGGCTGTGGGACAATGTGTTCCACCTACGGGTGCAAGAATGAACAAAATTGTCCCCAAGTAACCTCTCCATATCCTCGAAGTGTGATATGGCATGGGCCTGACGATCCATGTACTCTAATAATCCCTGAGAATTGGTTGCTAGGTGCTGGTGAGCGGATATCACTGCTGTGGGGTCCCCTGCCTCTGCTCTGATCAGCAGTGGTTCATGTAACTCCCGGTCCATGACATTCCTGACCTCAGCTGCTCTCTTCTCTTCGTGGTTTAACCATGAGGTCATTGCCATCAGCTGCATGTCCCCTACTGCTATGTTGGGGTCCCACGAAGTGATGTTTGGAAGGTCCAAGTTATGGAGGTAAAACTCTGAGAGCTTGGCCTTATCTTCCGAGGAACTAGTGTTACATAAATCTGTGAACTGCTGGTGGTTTTGGATGTGAGAGATACCCCTCTGTGCCAATGTATTGATTTGGAACTGCAACCACTGGTCCCTTAGGTATAGGCAATAAGATTTGGCCGGCTACCTACATTGCAGTGCTTCCATTGCCCAACTGGCCATGCAGGCCAGTTGTGCCTCCTTTTCTTGCACCTGTTTCCTTAGTGATTGTATTTCAATATCTGCCTGCAGTCCCCTTTCCTGTAGCTGCTGGTTGACCTCCTCAAGATCAGCTTGCATCTCTTCTTTCCCTTGAGGCTCTGCTGAGGGATCCTTGGTTGCCATGCCCTTTTGTTTCCCTTGTTCCTGCAGTTGGAGCTGCTGTCTGAGCAGCTCATTTTCTTCTCTCAACTTGGCTTGCTGGGAGCTTTCCACATGCCTTACTCTTGCCATCTCCCTTTGTGCTTCCTTGAGCCTTTCCTCTAGAGGCCCAATATCTGCTACTCCCTTAGATTTAGCTATCCTCATCCACGTGTGGGTTCGTACCCGTTCTTCTTCTAGTGCTAAAAACAGTGGCACTGTAAACTTTTGGGGAATAATTCTGCCTGCTTCCAAAAAGTTATAATAAGAGCCCAGGTTGGGATGTGGGCTTGGTTCCATGATAACATCAGGTTTCTCCTCCTTTGGTGGTGACTTGACTGCTCCCTCCTCCTCTTGTGGTGACTCAACTGCCTTCTCCTCCATCTGCTCAGTTTCCTTTAGCCTAGCCAGAGTTTCCAGTAGAATAGCCTCAACATCCTGTAGAGAGGCTTGTGAGCTCATTTTCTCCACTCTGTCCTTCCATGAAGATGTTTTTGGGCTCCCCCTCTCATAAATAATGGAGGCTTTGGAGGGGGATTTATCCCTTGGCATGGTAGGGGTATCCACAATAGTGATTGGTTCTTTGGATGGAGGCTGGGGTCTGCCAGTCTTAATTCTCACACTCCTTCTTGCTTGAAATACAGAGGAGTCTCCCTTTTTCGTTTTTCTTTTGGCTTGGGAGGAGTACTTAGGGCGGCCAGCACAGCTGCTGCCTCCCTAGCTAGGATTTTAGCCGATTTCTCTTTCTGTTGTTGTTCTTTCGGACTTCCTGTAGAAAGTCTTGTAGCGGTTGCTTTCTGGATTCTTGTAGAAGCCGTTTTCAATTTTCCTGTAGAAAGACCTTGTTGTTTTCCTATAGGAATCGAGGGCACAGTTTTAGCCTGCTTGGCCGAGGGAACTTTTTCTTTCATCTTGGCCGAGGTAGCCTTAGGGGTGCCCTTACTGTCCTGGACTTTCTCAGTCTGTTCTGCCCTACTCTGTAGTCGTTTTTCTCTGGGCGTTGGGGAAATCCCATCATCCCCTGTTTTGGCAGCTTGCTTTGCTGCTGGTGTTCCTTTTTTCTCCTTCTTGGGTGCTTTGCCCTGGGTGTCCTGTCTTTTGGTCTTCTTCTCAGCCTGAGTAGGCTCCTTCTCAAACTGCTGGAGGAAGTGAGCTCCTCAGCTAAGACTCAGATGTCATCATCCTTTGAAATATTCCGGAAAATCTCCGATGAGAGAGGGACAGTGAAAGTGTGGAGTGCATCTTCCACGAGGAGCTTTATAAGCCCATGATGTGCTAGCTGGTCCGGTGTCCCTTCTCTGAGTTTGGTGGCACATCCAGTCATAGACTGCAAAAGGAAGTATGGAATGCTCAATTTCTGCTCCGAGGGGAGGTCCATGTGGTGTCTGAGTTCTGTGAGCAGCCGAAAATGATAACCATATATGATACTAAACCGCCCCTCGTACGTGATATACTTCATAATTTGGAGGCTGACTTCACTCCAGAACGGCTGTAGGCTAGTCCTCCGCACTCCGTTTTTATCCTCTGAGAATTGTTCTTTAGGCAAGAATAATTCTTCTTTAGCCTTCTTACCCAGCTTCCTTTCCTCCTTATCCCATGGGATTCCCATTGGAAGATCAGTCACCCTGTTGATGAGCTGTGGTGTGAGTATGAGGGTCAGTCCCCTGAAATTGACGATGGCCAATGTTTTTGACTTCGGCTCCAGGGACCGAAGGAATTCCTCTGTAATTTCATCGTCGTGCCCCCGGAGCTTGTCACAAAATGACATCCATTGTGCACGGGAGAACAGTTCTACCACCTCAGGGGTTTCCTGTAACTTCTTTGAGTCTGACGGTTCCTTTCGAATGAACCCACCCGGCATGACCAAATTCTGTGTTTGCGCTCTAAGACTGAGAATTCTGGGTGGATTCTTTCCTTAGAGCGGAAAAAAAAGATACCTTTGGTCGATTACCCTGCTGAATTTGCCTGCTCAGATGTACAGAAGGAGGATTTCGAGAATTTCCGCTCAGAGCGCAGAGCTACGTCTCTGTTATACACGCAGTGGCATAAAAGTTACAGTTTTGACAGTGTTTCGGCAGGGTATCACCCTCTACAGGAAGGAGTTTTCATTCATGCGTGAAGAAAGTTGCTCATGTAGATGACTACGACGATTTTAGCAGCGACTCATATATAAAACCAGACAGAATTGCACTTGAATTTTTCTACCCCTTTTCTACGTCGATTGCACCAACTTTGAAAAAAAAATTCTTTGCATGGGGAGGTTAAATTCTGCCTACCTCTGAAATTCGCCACCCTCGACGTGAATAGTCTGCACTGCTTCGGATTCCGCGTTTCCTGTAGTGCAGTTTCCTTTAGAAATTCGTTCTCGGCTTCCAGAGGAGTTTACGGCAGCGCAAGACCAGTATGAGCAGCAGAAGGACGCTTGAACAGGTAGAAAACTTCAGGTTAACCACTTGCAGAGGAAGAGGACGCAAATTCGGTTGGGAAATGGTTGGTTCATAAATGACTACAGTGCGTCATAAGTATCAACCGGTCGATTTCGAATTGCTATGGAATTCATGGCGCGGGGTTGAGCTGTCCCTGATGGTCCGTTGGCCGACGTCACCGCAATCATATCCCAGTGTGCCCCTGACCACCGAATTCTCTCCGCTGGAGTTACCGCCGCCAATCTTGTCATACCTCCGCTTCTTCCCGACTGGACATTTCCCACATGCCAATTATCCACCCTTCCGGCATAATCGATCCAGTTTGGATCCTACGAGGCCGCTTGACGGGCTGTCGTGGCCAGTTGAGCGGCAACCAGCCTTGTTCAATCCGCCCATTTTCAAAGTTGTGCACATTCAGAGTATAGTTTATGCAATGGGACAAAATAAGGTTAGTTACTTACCTGTGCGGCCATGGACGTGGTTTCTTCCAGGGTTCAAGACGATGGATGCCGGATCTGCGTGCTGGTGCTCTGTGGTCAGGTGCTGGAGCTTCCCTGCATTGGCTGCTGCTGGCTGGGAGTCTTGGAGACCCGTTCCTCTGGTGGCGAACATGGCATGCACCGATCCTGTGAGCTGCTAGTGTCTTCGTGGCAGGTACTCCAGCTGGATCAGCTGCTACAGGATTCCTGTAGGACATCCTGTAGTTGTTTCTCCTCCTGGGGTGCACGGTGACATAATTTGAGTCTTATTGCACAGGTGAAAGGTCTTGAGGTCGCCTAACAGGTGAGCGCTCGAGCCTCAGGAGACCTTGTTTCTGAGATTGAAAAGAAACACAATTTTCCTTATTTGAAAAACAGAGTTCTCGTTGCATGTGCAGGTATGCTTGCTCAGATTGGAGTGGTGGTAGTGAAAAGAGGTGGAGCGAGTGGGGGATGATAGAAAAGGGTGGTTGCATGCCCCCTCAGTTGACTTAAAGCTCCAAATCTTTCCTCGTAGTTGATTCTGGCCCACTCAAACGTTCTACAGGAAGTTTCCTGTAGAAATACAGAACTTCCTGTAGAAAGTCCTGTAGCTTCCTATAGAAGGCCAAACCATGATCCGATTGTGCCCAAACTTTACAAAAATGAGTGTTCATGGTGGATGTGCATGAGAGGCTGTCTAGTAGCTTGATAGGAACCCTTGTCTTTGAGTTGACAGTCCTCCTTTTGTGCGTTGTATACCTGCAAAACTTTCAAAGATCAGCTGATTTTTTCTTGTTTCTCTTTTCCCTTTTTTTT
>APFE030957565.1:0-12590 GCA_000404065.3 Pinus taeda | reverse complement strand
GGTCTTTACTTTTCAATTAGGAACCTGCGTGTTAGTGTTGTTTGATTGTTGCTAGACCCCATTTAGGCTAGTGGGATCACCTCTGTCTGCAGAGGGGATTTACCTACACAACAATTTGGCGACTCCACTGGGGAGTTGGCTTATTGCCTTGTTGTTTGTTTTGTTTTGTTGTTTGATTTGTAAACTTTAGACAGAGCCTGAAGTCTGGCCAGATAGCCTTCGAAAAGCTATTGCTTTGCATTAGCGAAGTAGATCAACGCTACTTCAGTCCATCTCCGGTTTGGTTTACAAACTGAACGGCTTGGAACTTGCCTTGTTTCTTGGTTATTTCCTTGGTTTCTCCTGCTTGATTAGCTTTCTGGGTTGAATGCCTGTGTTGCTTCTTGCCTCTTGATGTACTTAGGTATTGCTGATTTGGCCTTGGCTCTTTTGTTTTTATTTTTTCCATAGCAAACTCAGCTGGCGCTAGTTTATAGTGTGACAGTCGCGCCAGTTGGTGCAAGTTGCACATTTACAACCCGCGCCAATTCCTGAAAGGCGCTTGTTGCAGCTTGACAGTCGTGCCAGGCCTGTAAACTTTTGAAGTTTGCTTGGTTGTGAACTTTTTGAGCTTGGGTTTTGTCCTAAGTACTTTTTTCAGACTACTTGAGTGTGTTGGAGTGTGATTTGACTGGCTTTGATCGTTACCCTTTGGGTGTTTGCTTTTTTCTATCGATTTCACATTTCTAGCCCTAGGGCATCTAGTGGCCTTGTGTATCGAGCCTTCCTCAGGTGTTTTGATCTTTTTGTGGTCCTGTCAACTTTTTATTTACTCCCTTACACTTGCTTGGTAGTTGTGAATCGTTTCGTTGCATTATTTGGGTGACTTGCTTTGTCTTCACTTGAATTCCGCTTCGTCTCACTTTGAGCCTAGATCACATGGCTCATTCTTGTCTTTGGGATATTTTTGGTTCTTTGGATGTTTGATTTGTGATTTGAGGAACTGAACGTGCTTGCATTGGATAGAATTTTCTTGTGTTATTTCTCAAAGTTGTTTAGTGCATTTTGCCATCATCAAAAAGAAAAAAATCTCTTTTGCTTTGGATTAGTTAATGAAAATTAGAACTTTTCATTTCGATTAGTGATTTGGTGATCTTAAAGAAAAGTTTATTGATTTGCATTAGCTGCATTAGGGAAGCTATTTTGTTGTTTTGTGATCGTTTCGTTTGCATGAAAGCTCTTCAACTCTCCCGTAATTAGCATTCATCGAATGAAATGACATGATTTGGCATATAGAGTACATCTAGGGATTTTTGAGAGATTACATACGGTAGGACCTGAAAACCGAAACCTAACACAAGATCAACTTTAAAATAATCGAATGAATCTAAAAACACATTAGAACATAATGCTCACATTCTAGAGGTCTAGGCTAGAGACGTGCTCCGGCGTCATTAAACCTAGTCACTTTTGTTTTCAGTCAAGATTGGGTGATTCCTCCTTTTGTGACTCAACTGTGGTCTAGTACGGACTTGTGCTCCCATGTACCATCGAGTATATGGGGAGACTCCACTAGGTTATCATCCTTGATCCACAGGAAGCTGTGTCTGCCGCCTTACAGGCCATAACGCACCGAACGCAGCATTCAGGAAGATTGACTGCCGTACGGAAAGTCCTTGGTTTTCATATGATTGCTAAGGTGTATATGCAGTTTTACGGATTGTCTGGTAAACCCCTTGCCTAGTTCTCCAGAGTAGTCACTTTTTGATCCTTTCCAGACTCCTTAAAAGAAAAGGCTCACTTGAGCATTTGTCACTTTGGGCTCACTAAACATTCGAAGGCGACTAGAGTCATCTTTTTGTCCTTTTCTCGACTCTTTAAAAATGAAAGGGTCAAGTTGTGTCCTAATGTCTTAAAATTTGTTCGGCCACGATCACACTTACCTTGTTAGATCTTGTTTGTATTAGTTTTGAGTAGGGTCTTTCTTCGTTAGCTTGTCTAGGATTCTTTGAATTTGATCATCCTGGCGGATCCATCGATCCCGTCTCCCGTCCCTGGTGACCAAGGGTCTCCTTCGTCTGCCGCCCCTGAGACACCGGTTTGTGTTGACACTTTTCCTGTTATTCCAAGTGTTCAACCGTTGAACTCTCGTGCCCCAGAAGACGAGCTTCACGATCTGTTTTGGAACCCTGTTTGGGAACCTTACGAAGAGGATTTTCCCTCTACTCCTATTGGTGTTTCGACCCCGATGGCTTCCTCTGATATGGAGGACACATCTCCTGTAGCGAGTGAAACACCTGTTGTGTCAAGTATTGAGACTCCTATCCCAGCCACATCCCCGATTATATCTATGCCCTACATTGTCACCCCTCTCGGTGTTACAGTTCCTTTACACTATAGGGCTTTGAGGGATGCCATGGGCTCTAGGAACTCCTCTTCAGGTACCATGTGGGATCATAACATCATTCCCACTACAGGACCTTTTGTTTCACAAGTTCACAATATCGTTGTCACGTCAGTTCCGACTAATCCAACTGTTTGTGTCGCATCTTCAACTCCGGTTGTTAGTTCCATTACGACATCTTCGATCGTAACTATTGTTGCTAGTCCGTCCCACGGTCCAGTACATAGTGGTCAATCGGCACATATAGCCAGAGTTGTTCATCCTGCAATTAGTGCCCCACCTTCTTCTGGTGCCATTCCAGCAGGGGGGGCATATTCTCAATATTTTCATGTTGTCCAGAATCCAGGCACGCAAGGCCCTTATTATGACCCTATAGGTCATCATTTGTATACTTCCTTGCCAACTGAGCCCGTTGTTGAGGTTTCAGTTCCGTTGAATGTTGCTTCGGGTACCAGTGGCTATGGTGGTGGCCAAATCCATCCAGACCAAGGGTAGCCGTATCAAGGACCATCGTACCAAGGTCAGCCATCCTACAGGCAGCCTAATTATGGGCAGCAATATTATGGCCAAACCTATCTAGGGCAACCTGGAGGCCCACAAGGACAACCCTCCCGGGGACAACCTTCGACCTATGGTGGTCCGTCTTTCACCTATCTTGGGAAACCCTTTGGAAACCCGGGACAACCTTATGCTCAACAAGGACAACCTGGATTCCAGCAGGGATACCCTTCCGGTCAACCCTACGGGAACCCAGGACAACCTTATGCGCAACAAGGACAACCTAGAATCCAACAAGGGTACCCTTCTGGGCAGGGTGGTCAACCTTACATGCAGCAAGGCCAACCCACTGCTCAGTCTAGTCAGCCATCTGGACAGGTTGGTCAACCCCAGGGTCAACCAACCGTTCAGTCTACTCAGCCATCTAGTCCACAAGGACAACCCTCGTTTGTACAAGGACAACCTAACACCCAGCAAGCTCAACCTTCTGGGCAAGTAGGTCCATCCCAAACTCAACTAGGGCAACCTTCCAGCCTGGTGGCCCAACCTCAGTCTTCCCAAGGACATCTTTCTGGGCCTACTCAACCGGGCATGCAAATGGTCGTTGCTTCTCAAGCTCAACTCGGTTTTCAGCCGCAGACTCAAACTGGTCTCCAGATGCAAGGTGGGTTTCAATCCCAACCTTCTTACCAAGCACAACCTAGTCCCCAGGCTCAATATGGAGCCCAACGACCGTATGGATACCAAAAACCCCAGGGGCAAGCTCAATTTGCCCCGTATCAAAATTATCAACAGATGCAGGTCGCTCCTTATCAAATTACCAGCAACAGTATGTTGCTCCTGCAGGTCAGTTTGGTAACCAATGGGGCGCTGGGGGGCAGATCCAGAGTCAACTGTCCGGTTATGGATATAACCCCTATGGACAGAGTCCCTACGGACAGGGTCCTTTTGGACCTGGTCTGTCCGAAAAGAGTCAGTGGGGACAACCAACAACTGGTTGGAACTCTGGCCCTACCTCGTATCCACAACTGCAAATGTCTTTCAATCCTCAGCTACCATTCTTAGCAACGTTGGAACTGCCAGATGTATCTAAATTAACTAATGATCCTATTTTGCATAATCCACACTAGCCACTGGTTCCAACCAAGATACCCGGCGATTGTCCCAAATTTGACAGCAAGGCTGGAGAGGATCCTCAAGCCCATGTAATGACTTACCACCTTTGGTGTTCGTCGAATTCATGGCTGGATGATTCAATTTGGCTCTGCCTGTTCCAAAGGACTCTCACCAGCTCGGCTGCTAAATGGTACATTGAGTTGACTCGTGCATCTTTTCAAGATTTCAATTCATTGGCAATGACATTCCTCACTCATTTTTAGTTACCCATTCGGTATGAGACAGGAACGCATCTCTTTACGTCTCTCAAACAGGACACGACCACGCACATCTCTGATCATATACATGAATGGAGACGGCATTGTCGGTTGATCAAGTTCTGGATTCCTGATCAACTCCTAACCGATTGGTTCACGACCTCCTTTGTCCCTAAGATCGCACGGGACATTGCTATGGGAGCTTGTGTGACTGAAGAGCAAGCTATCGTGCGTGCTCAGTACCTCGACTTAGTTTATTCTCAGTCAGGTACTTTATATGAGTATTTTCCTGATGCCCTGAGACACGGTACATCCAAAGCTCTGCCAAAGCCATCTGTTGATGGGGTTATTGGCTCTGTAAATCCGTCGTCGAAGAAATCATCCTCGAACCCTGGGAAGCAAAAATCGAATGCTTCAAACGAAAACACTTCTCAGGGTGGTTCTAATTCTGGAAGTACTTCCGAGGTCAACGTCGTCCAGTCCACCACGGCGGATAAGGCCTCGAAAGGAAAGAAAAAAGGGAAAGCAAAGAATAAATCTGAGCAACCCAAACAGGACTCCTCCAAACCTCCATCCGAGGAAGGGGCCGAGCGTAAACCAAAGTATCCTTGTCTTATCTGTGACGAGAATCATTATATGTTATATACCTAGGGGGGATAATATGGGGTACCAAGGGAGGTACCCATGGTAATAATGTAATAATGGGATGGGCCATAGTAATAAATAAGGTGGTTAATCCATATCATGTAAGGGACCACAAGTAGTTAGTAATAATGTAATGGGCCCATGGTATTAGTTGATGGTATGAGAGAACCATGGTAATGATCCATGGTATTGTATGTATGAGGCCTATATAGAGGCTAGAGACTCCACATCGAGAAGTAAAGAAATATTTTTAAGGAATATTGTATGAACAAGCATATGGCTTGTGGAGTGTTCTCCTTCCTTAAGGAGTGAATGTATGGTGTTGCCCTACCTTAAGGGTTTGATCAATAAAGAATCATTTCATATTATTTATGAGTTTATTTGCATTGTCTTATATTTTCATATCAGATCTATAATATTTCCGGGTTAGATCAACAACAAGTGGTATCAGAGCACTTTCTTGGGCACAAAAGTGGAGAAATTTTTTTTCATTTTTGCAGGATTTCAAGGGCGGCGAGTTTGCAGATCAGATCTGTACGTCTTGGTTCAAGATCTACAAAATCTGATTGCATATCTGTATTCTATGTGAAAAAATAGCTGATTTCAAAAAACAAATCGGTCAAATCGGAGTCCAGATGAAGGAGATATCGCTGATTTAAAAAATCAGTGGGGTTACAGATAAGTTTTCAGGGCAGCGAGTTTGCGGCGCAGATCTAGACGTCTTGGTGCAAGATCTGCAAGATCTAATTGCAGATCTAGAATCTTTGTGAAAAACACCCAATTTCAAAAAAACAATCAGACGAATCGGAGTCCGGATGAGGGAGATATCACTGATTTAAAATCAACACTTTTTTCAGAAATTTTGGGTGACGGCGGGAGAGTAGCAGCGCAGATCTGGAATTCTAGTGCCTGGATTAGGATTTCTATCACATGGGCAGTTGCAAAATGATTGATCCATTTCTAAAAACAGGTCATAATAAGGATTCTGAGCGATATTGACGAAACTGTGACAATTTCAAATTTTCGCCAATTTTTTTTGTGATGGCGTACCTAGATCAGAAATTGAAGGCCTTGTATAGATTTGATGGCTCTCATCCAGCCAAATGGCTAGCACAAATGGAGAAATTTTTCGAATTGGATCACGTCTATGATGATTACAATCAGCTTAAGATGGGGAGCATGTACTTGGACTATGAAATACGGCAATGGTACATAGGGAATCAACGTGGCTATGAAAAGTTCTTGACTTGGGACGCCTTCAAAAAAGCTCTTATGGACCAATTTGACCGTAAAATTTTTGGGATAAGCTCACACAGACAGACACACAACCTAGCAAAGACTTTATTTTTACAGGAAAGAAGGAAACCAAGGAACCTAAAAGGTTATTTTCTGCTGGTATCTCCTTATTACAAGTTCAAGGATTGATTCAGAAGGAGAAAATCAGTGTGTCTATAAATCCGAGTTGCAAGAAAAATCTCATAAATGTCAACTTGGAAAAAAAATTGCAAATTTCAGCAAAACAAATTGAAAACACACGAGTGGATGATAATGATGTTCAAGTGTACAAGGATTTGAAGATCTATATGGATAAATATGTGTTGCATGGTGATTTTTATGTTTCAGAGATGGCTAATATGGATGTTGTTTTGGGATATCCTTGGATGGAATCCGTGGGTACTATCAATATTAATGTGCAGAAGAAATTCCTGAAGCTATGGTATAAAAAGAAGAAAATTGCATTACAGGATATTTCCATCCATAAACAGATAGAGCACATGGAGGCTGAAGCAGAAGATGTTCAAGGGATTGACATATCGGATGATGAGCCTTTGATGATCGACAATCAAACACAAAAAGAGGCTGCAGAAGAAAAGGTTACAGGTGATGATACATCAGAGGAGGGCTCAGTGGTTGAAGTCATATTGAAAAAGAAGACACCACAACAGGCACCAGAACAGAGTGAAGTCAAACAAAATCCATCGTGGTTTAAAACTTCAACATATCATCACCCACATTACCCTGCAAGGCGACCATCAAGATGGCAACCAGTTAGTCACAAGGACAACAACCCCCACAAGATAGATAGGGATAAGAGAAGATCCACCTACTACACATCAACACAGAAGAGCTACCACGGTCAACTTCCATCTCAAGCGAGCGAGGCACCAGCGAGATCGAGGGTTCACCTTTCTCTTGGATGGCTAGATGCACGTGCTTGGTATCAATGGACTACTCTTTTGAGTAGATCTTATTATTTGTGTTCTTCTCATGTTTCGGGGACGAAACATGCTAAGGGGGGTGGAATGTTATGTACCTAGGGGGGGTAATATGGGGGTACCGAGGGAGGTACCCAAGGTAATAATGTAATAATGGGATGGGCCATAGTAATAAATAAGGTGGTTAACCCATGTCATGTAAGGGACCACAAGTAATTAATATAATGTAATGGGCCCATGGTATTAATTGATGGTATGAGTAAACCATGGTATTGATGCATGGTATTGTATGTATGAGGCCTATATAGAGGCTAGAGACTCCACATGGAGAGATATGAAGAGAAGTATTCTTGTATGAACAAGCATATGGTTTGTGGAGTGTTCTCCTTCCTTAAGGAGTGAATGTATGGTGTTGCCCTACCTTAAGGGTTTGATAATAAAGAAGCATTTCATACTATTATCTTATACTTTTGGATTAGATATACAACAAGTGGTATCAGAGCTACAACAAAGGAAGCAAGGATATGGAGACATTAAAATGTGATTGATAATCCTCACATTGCAACAATTATGTCCATTTTAGATATATATTGTTTCGAGATGAGATTTTCCAAAATTTCATCATTCTGCAGATTTTTGGTGTTGTTATGAATGACAACATCATGGATCTCCACACGTGCATGGGTTTCTGTGGCTAAAATATGCTCCCAATATGGAAAAATTGAATTGGAATGACCCCACTCAAGTTAGACTTACAAAAGAATACTTTGATAGATCTATCCTTGCATTAAATCCACACAATGAATATCAAATAAAGATCCCTATTCAATGAAATGATAACGATCATCCTTTCTTAAAGGACACAGAACAAATATTTCAATCTAATCCAATGATGGACTATGAAGAACTTCTCAATTCTGTTGAGCACCACAACATGTGTAATGAGAAATCACACCTTTGAAAGAAGGGCGCAAAATTGGTGTGTAGATATAAGGCACCATGGGAGTTATGCAAAATGTCAAGACTTCATGTTGGTGAGAGTGGAGAAAAAATATATGAACCTAGATGAAATGATGATAGATTAACTATAAATAGTCATGAAACATTGATGATGTGGCATGCAAATATGGATTGAAAATCTGTTATTTCTAGGCGTGTTGTGATTAACTACATAACAAAATATGCAGCAAAAGTAGAAAAAATGTTAGAGAGCTTCCATGATATGTTGATGCATATTTCTTTTATTCAAAATCTAAATGAACCAATAGCACGTGCATATATAACATTGTTATGTGAGACTATCGTTGGCAGGGATATAGGAGCACAAGAAACATGCCATATGCTTTTGGAGCTTCTTCTTTCTGAATGTAGACATAGATTCATTGTTATAAATGTTGGGATAAAGTTTTTCAAACAAGTAAAAGTTGATGCATATAATGACCATAATGATAATTATCTTATTGATGCATATACACAGAGACCTATGAGGATGGAACACCTTTGATTAATAGAATTTGTTAGATCCTGGTCATATGACAAACGTTGCCATGATGATTAATGGTTACCACGAAATAATGCAGTCATTGTATGAGTATTTCCTAAGTTTAATTGAGTTCCCCCTCGCGAAAATGATAGTTTGTGGAGTTTTTTTGGTTTGAATTAGTATTACAAGCCATTTCATGATTTTCATATAGATATTGGAGCTATAAATGATGACATCATACGAAATTGGGAAAAAAAATCCCATAATCCTCGACATATTGATTGTAATCCAATACCTTCAAAGGATCCAACTCAATGTCCAAATGAGGATGAAAATGTTTTACATGTACAAAGTGATTCTAAGCAACATGAGTGGGAGATTATTTTAGGTTTGCATAAGAATACGTTTATACATGCTAGTGAATTTGACATGATTGGATTTAGGGATCATGATGTTATGAAAAATTGGAGCCCTAGCTTTGTTGATGAAGAGACATCAAGACATGCAATGAACTTCATATTTGATAAGAAAAATGTGAACAAAATTGTTACTATTGAATCTTCAAAAACCTATTCATTTGAAAGTTTAGGAGAAAAGAAAAACTAGCATATAATATAATTCTTGATCATTACAAAGGACATGAAAAGAAAGAATCATTGTGTATGATTATCCAAGGGGAAACAGGTATGAAAAGTCTTACTTGATTGGTGCTATAAAACAAACACTTGAAATTGACTCTCTTCCTCATAAGACTCCATTGCTTCTTTTGGCCCCTGTCAGTGTTGCAACAATCAACATATATGCATCAACAATACACTTTTCTCTTTATATACCAAGAAGGAACTTCAACAATTTACAAGCATCATGTTTGCTTACCTTACAAGAGGATATGAAACATGTTAAGTACATCCTTATTGACGAGATGAGTTTTATAGGGAGAAGTTTGTTGACATATGTTTTTTCTCGGTTTCGTCAAGTTTTTCCTCATAATAAAGAAGTCACTTTTGGAGGTATATCAATTATATCGGTTGGCGATTTGGGACAAATACCTCCTATTATAGATAGACTTGCATATGCATCTGAAGGTCATGCAAAATAATTATGGAATTTATTCACAATTGTTGTAACTCTTGATATAATATTCAAGCAAAATGGAAAAAAAATGATCAAAGATGTTTTTGTCATTTATTAATGAACGTCACAGATGTGATTCCAACAATAGAAGATTGGAAATTACAAATGACACATACATAGTCCAATTTGCATGCTTCAACAAAAGAGTCATTTAATAAGGCTATACATTTTTTTGCAACAAATAATTATGTACAAAATCACAATAAGTGTTTCCTGATATCCCTAAATCACCTTGTTGCATGTAGTGTTGCTACACGATCAAATAACAACCACACCATTGAAGCATATGAGGAAAATTTGGATAATGAGCTTCTTCTTGCTATTGGAGCTAAGGTTATGCTTACTTCAAATTTATGGACTAACACAAGACTTGTCAATGGTGCCTTTGGAGTAGTTCAAGATATTTTGTATAATCCCGAAACATCACCTCCTGATTCTCCAACATATGTTTTAGTAGAATTTGATAACTATGTTGGAGTTACATGGAATGAATTATTCCCTCATACTATTCCTATTATACCTATTGAAAGAGGTCATAATAGAAAAATTCCATTGTGACTTGCTTAGGGATTGACAATTCATAAGTCTCGGGGATTGACATTAGATAAGGAAATTATTAATATTGGAAGGATGGAGTGACAAGGTCTCACTTTTACTGCAATATCTCGAGTTAAATATTTGGATGTTCTTAAATTCCAACCTCATTTTCCATACAATCGATATGAAAAGATGGCAAAGTGCGTCGATGTGTCTAAGAGAAAAGCTGAAAAATACAAATTAAGATAAAATACTAAGAAATTTGTATTTTTCAATATTATCTTCATATCACATTTGAATGATTTTATCAAGATATTTGTTATTCAATATATTAATTATTTCATTTTGTTGATCACTAAACATAGTTACTATTGTGGCGATTTCTAGCACCTGCAACACAAATCCTTCAGAGGACATAGAAAACCTCTTAGAGACAACCTCTGGGTTAATTGTAGACTATTGCTTAAGACATATTAAAGAGAGGAGTGCATGGAAGATTATGAGTGTGGTTTCTGTTGCACTCCAATTGTCATGTAATTAAAAGAGAATAAAGAGGGCTTGGTTCAATCGACCTTCATTAAGGTAGACTCAAGCCAAAACATGGATCCAAGTGTAGGGGATATATTGGGGAAATCTCAAAGAGAAATGTCTTCTTCTGGTGGCCGACACACAACAATGAGACAACTTAATATTGAAGTTGTAGAGATGGTGGAGAGGAGGAAATGAAGGAGAGAAATAGATGTGTAGGGTTGTAGACAAACGTAATCCTTAGCAACAATGTTCCAGCAGAAATATGGAAGAGAGGGGAGGTGGAAAGATAGAAACAATGAAGTAATTATTGAGATTTCATTCCAAGTATGACATGGGTACCTCTATCACCAAATAGTGTGAGTAAATCTATGCTCATATGGGTACTGCAGGTTAATTTAATAACACAAGTAAATTTGTAGTTACTACAGGTATTGTAGGCTCTTGAATAACACAAGTAAATCTGTAATACACATAGATATTGTTCTCTATTTAGTACCCAGGGTAAATCCATGAATCAGGGAGGAACCAACAATCTCATTAGACTATTTTAGAGAAGAAAAACCATATTATGAAATGAGGTTACAGAAGGGAAAACATATTGTTCATTGATATGCTTTAAATCACCAGGGAGTTTCATTAATCCAATATGAGTCCAACATACCAATCCATAACATTCAACACAACATCAGTCAAGTCCCCCATGAATGAGCAAATAGAACCATAGTGGCATCTTAGAATTCATACCCTGCGGGTGAGAAATTCCAGAACCTGTTTTCAGTGTTTCTTCCCCCTATTTATTAGAAGAGGGTGAGCTTGGATTTTCAGTTTACAAAATATCTTTGGTAGAGACCTAGTTATATGCTAGAGTAGCTGTCTTGGTGTGCAAGGCTTTGTTTCCTAAAATGATTACAATCAGGATTTGACCCCTTCTTCTAAATAAACAGAAATTGCAGAAATAAAAGACAAAATGGAGGGTGATGGAGGAAGAGGTCCTTCCGCCATTCCTGTGAAAACCTCTGGTCAGGCCGTGTCTCTATCATTATGCGTACCTCTAGCTGGTTAGTTGGTTCCTGTCACTTCCACCTTAAATACCCGACTTCCCCACTCTCTAAAGCTGATAGTGACCAGCTATAGTTTCCCTTTATAGAGTAGTAGTGGAGGTTTCCTTGATAGTCCTATCCTATGTATCTGAGTGGAGACCCATGATGAGCCATTAATCTTCTTGAGTCCCCATACTTTCAATTACTCTTGGAAGGCATACAAAAAAATAGTCTAATTCATTTCTAAGGGTATTTATGTCCTGGGTTTCTTGTTGCGGGGGATTCTATAGGACCACCCATATCACTTTGCCATTGCCCCATACCTCTATTCAAAGTTTCAGCTGTCGACCTGTCCATCTTTAAAGCTCTGTACCTTGCTCTCGGGGTCTCGTTGTATCGGAACATTTTGCACTAAAAGGCATCACAGAACAGGGGGTCCTAATCGCCCCTTGGCTTGGCCCTCATTTTGCCTTTCTTTTCATGTGATCGGGGGTTATGATCAAGTGTGTCACGCGGAATGAGTTATACTTGCAGACAAATCTAACCTTCCTAGGAGTCTAAGACTCTCTAATGACAAACAAACCAAATAAGAGCTATCCTTCTCTAGATACACATCATTTTACAAGAAATCAAATGTTCTCGATCTTACCTTAGGTCCAATGCTTGTTGTAGTAGTCCAGTCTTGTTGATCCGGATGAGCTCCTCCTTCACCTTCAGACCTGCATTCACTAACAGGGCAAACAATTACAT
>APFE030957564.1:0-18729 GCA_000404065.3 Pinus taeda | reverse complement strand
TGCTTTATATGTTTAAAAATATGAAAAAAATGAATATATTATGCATTTTTTATGCTTGCCGATATTTGCCGATATTTTGCCGATATTTTCGCCGATATTGCCGATAAGATATTTTCTGCACCCTCGCCGATATTTTCCCGATAACGATATTATCTACACTGGATTATACGGCATCGGTACCTATGCTGATGCTAGGCCTCCCTGCCCAACATCTTCTGCACTGCTGCCCATGGCTCTACCACTGCCACTACTACATTCGTACGGTAGCTCCCTCTGCATCCATGCCGCTGCTGGTCCTTTCTTCCAACACTGCATCTGCACTGCAACCCCCTCTCATCATGCTGCATCATGCTACTGCTAACTGTTACTGCACTTCAACTTAGTTACTGAGAAGTAAGTAACTGATCCACCCAACCACTGACATCCCTATCAGGCTAGAAATACTCCCGATGTTGAACCTCTCTCTGCCACTATCAAGTGCTCCCTCTACTGCCTCTATGCTTTTGCAACAACTCCCTGCCTCTCGTATCGTTGCAAACCTCTCTGTGCCATTCTGCACTATTGCAACCTCCTCTATGCCTCTCGCACTGCTGCAGCCTGCTAGCTCTGCGCTGCCGAGACTCCTGCACTGTAGCACTCATTGGCACTTCATCCGCATCTATTTCTATCGACATCTGTCAGTCCTACTACTCTCTCTTCGGGGCTCCCGTAGCAAGGTGTAATCCAAGAGGTTGGGTACATCAAGGATCATGCCCCTCATCGCCTGTAGGCCTCTTGACTACAGCTCGATGTCTCCCCACCTCTCCTCTAGAGGTTCATGAGCACTCATGACACAATTGTCATCCTCCTCTACCTCCTTTTCCGCCTTCACTGGCCATGCCTTGGAGTTAGACACCTCTCCCTTGTTCTTCTTCCTTAGACACTGATTCTCATAATCTGCTTGTAAATCCGTGGAATAATAGGGATTAACTAAGACAGGAACTCTTGCAATAGCGCATTTGATTTCTTGAAAAGCTTTTTTGTCGTCTTCTTGCCAAACAAATTTTACATCTTTCTTTAGAAGACTTTGACTAGGCTAAGCTATTTCTACGTAATTTGGAATAAACCTTCTAAGAAAATTTGTCTTTCCAAGGAAAGACTGAAGGGATTTAAGATTATGAGGAAGTGGAATCTTTTGGATTGCTTCAATTCTTTTAGGATCAATCTCGATTCCATCCTTAGAAATGATATGGCCAAGTAATTTCCCTTCGGTTACTCCAAAAACAGACCTAGCTGGATTGAAAGAAATCCCGTATTCTCTACATCTATCGAAAACTTGCCTAAGATGATTTATATGACTGATACCATCTTTAGAAAATATAGTAAGATCATCTTGGTAAATCTCAATAAATTTCTTGATTAACCCCTTGCAGGCATAATCCATAGCCCTTTGAAATGTAGCCCCAGTGTTGGTTAATCCAAATGGCATTCTAATGTATTCAAAAGTAACCCATGGTGTGGTGAATGTGGTTCTATGAAGATCTTCCTTTTTAACACATACTTGATTGTACCCAGAAAAACCATATAGCAACGACATCATTCCAGAACCGGTTACTCTTTGCAACAAAATCTCCATGTTTGGCAAAGGGTAATTATCTTTCTTGCATGCTAGATTAAGATTTCGAAAATCGACACAAAGCCTTATCGTACCGTTCTTTTTCCTAACAATCACCAGATTTGAACACCATGTCAAATGCCTTGTTTGAGTGATAATTCCTGCCGCAAGCATTTTTGAAAGTTCTTTCTGAACCAAAGTGGCCAACTTAGGATTAATTTGCCTAAGCTTTTGGCGAAAGGGTTTAGCATTTTCATCTTTTAAGAGGATAGTATGTTCCATGATATCTTCCCTATAGCCTTTTAAGTCATCATAAGAAAACGCTAGAACATCTCGATACTCGCGAAGTAAATTAGTTAACTTTGTTCTTTCCTCCACACTAGTACCTTTACCAATTTTAGCAATCTTTGGGTTCTCAGGAGTACCAATGTTTATCTCGAGATATTCGCCTGGGTCCATTTTATTTTCCTCTCTCAACTTCGTGGCATCATGACGATCAAAGTGTTGCTCTAAGGCAACCACATTCCTAGGAGTAGGATTTATGATATGCTCATAAATTAAAGATCCATCCTCCTCAGAATCTATCCGGAAATCTTCAAATTCATCCAGACTATTAAGAAAACGAATGACTTGTTTTTCATCATTAAAGACTTGCCAATGTTCTGAGTTATCTGGAACAGATGGTCTAAATATTACTTCCATTTTGATCTTATCCTTAATTAGCTCATCAGATAACTGGAAGGTAGTAGCAGCTACGGCAAGTTCATCTGCCAAACTATTTTGTTCTCTTGGGATAGCTTCGAGGTCAAGGGCATCAAAATGTTCCATAGTATCCCACACAGCAATTCGATAATTCCTTAATCTTTGATTTTTACATGTGAATTTATTTTTAAGCTGCATGATAATTAAATCAGAATCCCCCTTAATGCTAAGCAACTTAATTTTCAAAGGCTTTGCCAATTCAAGACCCAACATAAATCCTCACATTCAGCAACATTGTTGGTTGCTTCAAATTCTAATCGATAGGCAAACTTGAAAATGTGAACAAGGGGAGATTTAAGCACTATTCCAGCACCTTTACCATGCCTAGACAACGCACCATCAAAGTACATGTACCAAACTCTATCATTGAGATCCTTAATCTTATCATTAGGAGGAATAATGAAATTAGACATGATAGCATAATTCCCAATGTCATATTGCTCTTTAATTATCTCGTTGTGAGGTCTCCTAGGATCTTCAACATGGAATTTTCTTTCGGGCTCTCTATTAAGTATTACAAAACCATCACCTCTAGGAGAAGGAATCATAGCATATGACCAATTCATTTGAATACTTCCTCCTAGATTAGAGGCCCACTTTCTGGATAAAAGCATAACCCAAGCATTAAGCACATCAACAACAACAATATCCATAACAATCATGATGTCTGGGTAAACTGATAGATGAACTTGTAAATCTTTGATCAAACCATGCACTTCAATCTTTTTAGAATCCATGGCACATATATTATAGTAGGGTCTAGAAACTCTTAAGTTAAGCTGTTCCATGACCCTTTTAGTCATGACACAAGCTGATGCACCAGAATCCAACATGCAATTATTCAATTTATATCCATTAACTAACAAGGTGATAAAGAAAGGTTGGTGATCTTTATTATCCGCATCTAAGCTTTGCAAATATATGGGAGCATTGTGATAGTCAACTTCCCAAGTCTTCTGTTGAGAAATATTTACTTGAGGACCCTGAATAGGTTTTAGTAACTTATCTCTTTGGGAAGGGATTTTAACAATCTCGGAGACAAGAACCCAGATTTTCGCATTGTTAAACCAACTTCCCAAATCAACATCTAATCCAGAGTTTAAACCAGGGTTAAAAGTTCGAGGGGAATTTGATTCCGGCTTTGATCTTTATCCCTTCTCTGATAAGTTAAACCTTTATCTCTAGCAATTTCCATGATTTGCTCTGGAGAGGGTTTTTCACCATATAACTTAGCCAAAATGTCATCTTCATTTTCAAGGTTATTTATACTAAAAGCTGATGAAGGATTCATATTGTCACAACTATTTTCCTTGACCTCTATCCAATTATCCATAGACAAAGGAAACTTGTTACCTACTACATTTATTTGATCACTTGCACCAAACATTCCATTATCTAAAATTCTTCTAACGATGGGACAAGTGGCCTCTTCATGAAGAGCATCACAAACCCGACAGTAAGGCAGAGCATTATCGACCAAATTAGTAAATGGATTAGGAGGTCTCTGCTCACTAGATTGACCCTTCCTTTGCCAATTGTCATTTCTGTTATTATTATTTCGAGGTTGGAAATTTTGTGTTTGTGCTTTTTCCATTTGGACCAACCTATTCTGCAAAGTAGCTATCTCATTATTATGATTAATTTCCATGCTTTCAATCTTTTGGAGCAATTTCAGAACAAGTTCGCTTTCAGGCTCTTGAACTGCTTTTCCTTTAGGTTCTTTTAGTTTCGTAGCAGCCCTATCGAAGCCTGGGATCTCAAACTTCCTAGATGCTACCTTGTCCTTTTCAAGCTCTATAGCTAAGGCTTGGCAATCCCTATAATCATTAAGTCTAGCACGCCTCAATTCATAAGAGGGCTCAGGACTAAAGGCATCAATGTAAAAATCTCGAAGGGATTTGTCGGTAGGTTTATAGTCTTGAGGTAATTCTTTGACAATATCATTAAACCTTTTGTTAAATTCTTCAACAGTTTCATTCTCTCTTTTTTTTATTATGCTAATAGCTTTCACGAGGTGTCTTCCTTCTTTCTTATCTCCATACTTTTCCTTAAAGGCATCAATGATCGATTGTAAGGAATTAAATGAATTCCGAGGCTTTCCTGCAAACCAATCATGAGCATCGCCCCCAAAGACTAAAATAAAAAGAGTCATTCTAACATCCTCATGATCGAAATCAGCAGATCTTGTGTACTTAGCCATCCATATACTAAAATCTCTCAGATGTGAATTAGCACTAATCGCGTTATCTCCTTGAAAGCTTGGCAACTTATCTATCCCAAGTGATGGAAGATCATTGGGATACCCTTGAATGTTAGAAAAATCGCAAGGGGCATATATATCCATGATGTCGTGCCCAACTGGACTAGTAAAAAGCAACTGGATATCAGAGAGGGATTCTTGTCCAAGGTTAACAAGAAGTGTAAGAGAAGAGAGTTTGTGTAATCGTACCCTGAGAGCCCTTTCAAGATCAGGAGCAGGATTGTACAAACTGCTTGGATGTCTTCTAATATACACTCTTGCAAATGATATATGAAGTGGAGTCGCCACCCGGACAGGAAGTAAAACACGGAAAAGCTCGAAAGGAAAGGACCAAGGACAAAAAAAACTCTATCCCTGGCAACGACGCCAAAAAATGTTGTCGCACAGATTGTCACGACAACGCTCAAATCGGGGGATGTCACCTTGATCCTCGATCTCTCCGTTTAAGCTGTCTCCCGTGGCTAAGGGGGGTAGACCCTATGGGACAAAGGATGACCAACTGTGGACCAGTTGGGTTGGGAGACAAAACAAGGGGAAACAAACACTTGATTGATTTTATAAGTTAATGTGCCAGTGCCTTATGGAGTTAATGACTAAATAATTGTTTATCAAATACTACAGAAATATGAACTCATTAACAATCATTTACCATCAAATAACTCAAACAAAGATGAACTTTTACCAAATGCGAGGTAATCAATAAATGCTCAATGCCTTAACAATATTCCAACAATTAGAATTTAAGAAAATCAAATGCTTTAAATAACCACGCAAATTTTAAATGCTAACCAGTTATCACTTTCATATAGCTAATTTCCAAATGAGCACTTGAGCATGTTTAACCACATAAAAATGATAAATATTAATCCCACATCAAAATTTTAGCCTCAGCAGAAAAGATATATCGCAAACATGACAAATCCTTGAGCCAAGACTGAATTTGGCAAAATATTTCCAAATTTTTTTGTATTTTTATATTTTCAAATAAAACAAAACTAAGCTAAGCAAAAATTAAAGTCTAAATAGATTAAACTTCAATCTAAAAAATCTAAACTATAGAACAAAATAAAAAGGCCTAAAGATTATTTTTTATGCTTTTTGGGATTTTATATCTTTTTATATTTTTAAATATTATTAAAGTCAAAATTCAAACAAAAACCAAAAAAAATCTACAATCTAAATAAAACTAAAATCTAATCTAAATTAAAAGAAAACTTTTTATGCCTTTATGATTTTTTATTTTTATTTTTATTTTTTATGATTTTCAAATAAAATAAAACTGAACTAAACTAAATTAAAATGAAATTTAAAACTAAAAATTATTAAAAAATTTAATTCTAAAAACTAAATAAAGATTATAAAAAAAAATTTACACTAAATGAATCAAACTCCAGAATTAACGTTATATGTGGCTTATATATATATATATATTTTATTTTATTTGATCCTTTTGAAATACTATTAAAATCATGAAACAAAATAAAATAAATCTAACTCTACGTAAATAAAAACAATCTAAAAAATATTAACCCTAAGTCTTGATATCTAATGCATATAACCACAAAACAAAAAGAAACAAAATCGAATGGGTTGATCGCGTGCAGGCCTGGAGATTTTGACAGCGAATGAGGGATAGCAGTGCGCTGATTCTGCGTGAGGAGCTGCGACAACCAGCGTGCGGGCTATTCGTGGATGAGGGCGCGAAAGGAACACGCAGAGGTTTGCTGCGGATAAGGTGAAGGGATTGCGAGCCAGAGCGTGAGGGAGACTACGTGAGCTGAGGATGGCAGCGGTGGATCGAGGTTTTGGAACAATGTATAGCTGAGTGGATACAGCTGCGAGGATGGGCAGAAACGCTTATATATGGCTGCATGGGAGAAAAACGATGAGAGAGAGGGGACGCAGTGATTTAACGCAGGTAGTGAGCAGCTGCAAAGGAGATGACAACGTATGGAACTGCGTTGGCAGGTTAGGGAGGACAGATTGCAGATCTGGGGTAGCGGATCGATGAAGAAGATGCGCTTGTTGATGACAGCGCTGGACTAGAGCAGCATTGAAGATTTGACAGATATGCTGGCAACAGGATGGTTTCCACACAGGTTTTGAAGAAATATTGATGGCAGGGGAACGATGATGAAGAGGGAACAACCCTGAACCTCTTCAGAAATCTTAAAAAAAAAAAATTCTTCCTTTGGTTTTGATGAAAACTCTGAAATAAATTTCCAGATTATAGCTATGCCTGAAATTTTGAAAATAGACCCTTCAAAGACTTCTGAAGAAAATTTTTTGTTCTGCTTCAGAAACCCATGTAAGATCACCTCTAGATAAACAAAATCTAAAACCTTGGATTGCAAAACGATGCACCTGCAAAGGCTAGTTTCTGGGCTAGATCCTAACCTCCAAGGCCTAGATTTGGTTTCCCACAAAAATTTCTTCTCAGACCTGCAACCTGTAATGGAAAAACAAACACCCAAAGAATATATATGCAAGGATTAAGATTAAAACCCTACAAATCAGCTACAATATTTACAGTTTTATGACTCTATAACAGCTAGATTTGTCAGTAATCCACAATAATATTTTCAGAATTTCAGATTTACTATGAGATACTTCAGAAATCTCTCATGCATTCAAAAATAAACTTAAATGATAGACCCATAATCGAAATTGGTTGGGCTCTACAAGAAAATATTTTTCGGGAGTTGGCTAGTTCAGCCCAGAACTTCCCCAAACGCCCGTTGATCTTTACAATCTATATTTTCCTGCACAGCTCACTTCAACTATCAATAAAGAGGGAAAAACAGTAATAAAATCCAAATCCAATGGAGATACCTGCCATTATTTTCAGAAATTTTATTACCATTCAAACCCTAGTGAGTAAACAAGATACCTGTGTTCAACATCACTCTTCACCAAGCTATTACTAATGACTGAAAATGAATTTATGTAGGAAATAAAGTAGCTTACAACATTTCAGGAGAGTAACACTAGTAGGATTTCAACCCCAAAGTCTTTCTTTATTGCACAAGAAAAAGTTTACAAGAAAGCTTTCTTCAGCACAAGACTCACAGATCGAATAATCTCAAATGATCCCTAGCACCCTATTTAAAGGAAAAATTCCCAACGGCTAGTTCGAGTGATCCATGTCAAACTAATCTCGACCGTCGATGAGAATCAAAATCCCTTTTAATCTCATCCGTAGAATTTTTAAATGCATTTTAATATATTAAAAAATTAAAATTCTGCATTCACTTACTCAAAACTTTGACATATTATTATTTTATTTTATTTTAAATTTTATTTGTTTATTTTTTTAAATTTTATTTTATTTTATTGTTTATATTTTTAATTATATTTTTTTATTTTTTTTATTTTTATATATTTTTAAAATTTTATTATTATTTTATTATTTTTATCTATTTTTAAATTTTTTAAATTTCTTTAATTTTTATTTTTGGATCCTCGAACTTAGCCTTTGGAAAAATCACGTAGGACCTAGGACTTAGGACTTATGAGGGGATTAAAACATCTTCTAACCCTTAAGACACTTTATATCATGACTTTTATAATTTTACATATCAAGAGGGAAACCCATTTGATATAGACCCTCATACACCACCTAGTTCTGCGACCAAATATAATCTAGCAAATCAACACATTAGGATTCTCCTAAGATTCTAATGACAAAATTCATTTTGGCTTTGGGGCTAGGCTGAAGGAAAACTTTGCCGATCATGGATCGGTGAGACGAAAAACCTTCTGGAACGTAGATTATCACTAGAAAATTAGGTCCACCTAAGCAATTTACATACATGACTCAGATTTACAATTTACACATGCACACTGGGTTTACAACATAACACGATCAGGTTGATTATGGAAGTCGAATGGCATAGACACATCGATCAAGCACTATCCCTTTTGTGAAAAAAGGGGGTGTACTGCTATGGGTAGTTGACACGTAGTGGTCAACACACTGCAACTCAGTTACTAAGAAGTAACTGATCTCCCAACTCTGACCTCTCTGTTGGGCTAGAGACACCTGTTGACACTGAAGCTCCCTCTGCCACTGACAAGTGCTCCCTCGTTGACCTCAGCGCTGTTGCAACAATTCCTTGCATCTCACGCCATTGCACACCTCTTTGTGCCATCTAGTACTGGTGCAACACTCTTGTGCCTCTCGCACTACTGCAGCTTGCTAGCCTCGCGCTATCTTGGGAATCCTGCACTGTAGCTCTCTCTGTTGCTCCATCCTCATCCGTCTTTACCCACATCCACCAGTCCTGCTACTCATCAGAGCTCCCGTAGCAAGGTCTAATCCAAGAGGCTGGGTACCTCGAGGATCCTGCCCCTTATCGCCTGTAGTCCGCCTGACTACAGCTCGATGTCTCCCCACTTCCACTCAAGTGGTGTGTGAGCACTCATGGCACATAGAACAGACAGGATCCTGGCCTCCCAGATGACAAAGTTGGATGCCTCATCTAACCTGTCCTGATACCTTAGCCCATTCATGGCCATCTCTCTGCTCTTCTTGTCGACTCCTCCGAGTCTTTCTAATTTCTGCCTGGAAGTTTTCTGTTCGATTCCTGCTGAGTCTACTTCTCGCCTAGAAGTTCTCTGTTCGACTTCCGCTGAGTCTACTTCCCATCATGAAGTTCTCTGTTCGACTCCTGCTGAGTCTATTTCCCGTCTGGAAGTTCTCTCTTCGACTCCTGCTGAGTTTATTTCCCGCTTGGAAGTTCTCTGGTCGACTCCTACTGAGTCTACTTCCCATCTGGAAGTTCTCTGTTCGACTCTTGCTGAGTCTACATCCCGTCTGGAAGTTCTCTGTTCGACTCTAGCTAAGTCTCTCTACTTCCCATCTAGAAGTTTTTGGTTCGACTCCTGCTGCGTCTCTCTACTTCCCGTTTGAAAGTTCTCTTCTGGACTCCCTTTGAGTCTCGACTTCCTTCTTGGAAATCCTTCTGCCAACGTCAAGTTTCCCCTCTCCGATTGTTTGTGCAACAACAACGCTGATCTGGATTCCTTGGCTAGAAATCCGCCTCAGCAGTAACTCCCTCTACCTTGGTCTTTCCCTGTTAGGTATTGTACTGACCACAGTACCCCACCAGCTTCACTCTGCAACTTACCCACAACCTCCTAAACCCTAGCAAACTGAAGGTTAGAGCTCTGAGGCTCTGTGCAATCCTGTCACCAGCAAATTAGCTTCCTCAGCCAACTGCGTCAGCCCTCCTGAACTCTGCGTGGCTCTGTGTGAGCCTGTCTTTACCTCCCTCAGCCTCTGCACAACCTCATCTTGGCTCAATCTTGATGACGCAGGCACTGTGTCAGCCCTTCCTTGCTGCTACTCTGTTAGGAACATCTTCTGTCACTCGGGACAACTGTTTTCCATTGCTGCTGCTCTGCTCGGTTGATGCCCTCAGTTCTCCTGTGATCTGCAACCACCCTCTGGTACCATGTTGGAATTTCTAAGTTTGTCATGTTAGAAACCCTTCATGCACTTTATTGATATATTCCTACCTACTTGTTCTGTTAGTTAACAAGTTATTTACCATGTAAATACTAGAAATAAATACAAGTACATGCTCAACACATCACAGATCATCAACTGAAGGAATTAGAAACAAGCACACAAGTGATATCGTTGTTTTTGGACTGATGTCCCCGGAAAAACCCAATGCGGGAAAATCGGTGCAACTATCTGAGGGTTTGATTTATTAAGTAGCTCTTTTATGAATACACTGGGTGCCAAAATAGCTAACCTGGCAGAGATAAAAAAAATCTTGCAGCAATACCTCTCTTCGGAAACAGGTATTCGGAAAATCTGCTCCACGAAATCTCTCTCTAGCATAATCTAAAGCTCAGCGTCAGCCTTGCTGGCCTCTGCGTCAACCTACTAAGACTCTGCACAATCTCTGTGGTTCTCTGCATCACTCCTGCAACCTTTGCGTGGATGACATAGGCCCTTTTGGCTCTGCGCAGTCTCTGCTGCCTCTGCGTGGCTCCCTATGGCTCTGCGTTTGCCTCTCTCTGCTTCAGCACTGGTCTCTTGGCATTGTCCCCGCCTCTCTGCCTCGTACTCAAAGCCCCTCGCAACAACTGATCATTGATTCTATCTCTCTCAGCAGACCTCGCTCCAGAGAATAGAATGACTGATCACTCTGGTGTTCTCTCCAAGTGACCCTCAAGCCTGTTCTTATACTTTTCTCGTTGACATATCAACGGCCAAGATTAAGTCCCTAATCAACGGCTAAGATTAGATCTAGCTTGATCCATGTCTTTTCGACCATTCTAACACAGTTTTATATTAATCCACATTAATATTTTAATTTCCCTAAGTTTAGACTTAGGGACTCCATTAAAAATATTAATTATTTTAATATTTCTCAAACTGTTTAGAATCTACCCAAACCCTTTCTGGGTATTGGAGATTTCATGTGCTCGAACCTCTCCACCAAATTTCGTGGCTAGAGCATGTAATATCTCGTTTTAGAGATATTCCCCAAAACCCTAGTAAACTCCAACCAAATACGCACAAATAATATAATAACCAAGAAACTCAAAATGATAAAAATGACAGTGGTATAACATATAGTAATGTAAACATGAAATATAAGCAGATACTTGAGAAATGCAGAGAGAAATGCTAAGCCATTTTATTATACTAAGTAATGGAATGAGTACAGGAGGTGATTAGAATGATGGCACCTCAACTTGCGCCAGGCAAGTGAAGATATACACTCAGAATAGCAAAGGAATGGCCTCTCCCTGAACTGTGTGGATGTTGTTGGAGAACTGCTGTGCTGCTGCTACTGCTGGGAATCAAATGAAGATTCGGGGTTGTTCCCATCCTCAGAAAATGCTGAAACTCTGGAATCCACCTCTACTCAGAAAAACCTAGAAAGCTTTTCTGAAATGGTCGACCCCCGAAAATCGCCCCCTTGGGGAATCACGCAGTCCCTCAAGGGCCTGTGCTGCCACTGAGTAGAATCCTCCAAAATACTGCCCGAAACTCTACCAAACCACTCCAATATGCAAGAGTTGATCCCTTGCTCAATATCCCAGCTCAACTCCACAAATCCTCAATCCCGAACTACCCCTAGAAGAACTGCGTCCCTCTCTCTCAAGACTGCGCAGTCCTCCAATGCTCAACTCCACCTCAATGACAAAGATAAAAACTACTGCAAAAAGACTACTGAAAATACCTTGCCTGAGTAGGCACTCGAAGTCCCTCAGGGCTAAGGGTGAGATCTCCGAACGAAGACACTCAGTGCACTAAACAGTGCTGCAGATAGGCTAAACAACTAGCGTGCTCCAAGTCGAAGTGACTAGTTCAAATTCTCATAATCGAATGCCAAAATGAGGAGGCTCCTCTCTCCTTTATAGCATTGGCCTTTCTCAATCCCAAGGCTCACTTCCTCCAACGTAATCCCCTCTTGCCACATGTTCCTTTTCCATTTGCACAGTCCTTCCATGTGTCTGCGTGGGTCCCATCTCTGCATGGTACTTTGGCCCCCTTGGCTCCCCTTTAAGTCACAACATTGTGCTACTAGGAAGTGACTTTTATTCTAAAAGTGAGTTATGTCCCCTTCTCCTCACCTTTTTATTTACAAATAACTATAGAAGGCAAAATTGAGCAAAATCGAATATTCTAATTAGCCATAGCTAATTAGGAATATTACAGTCTCCCTCGGCAAAATGTTGCTTGTTCTCAAGCAACTGAAGTGATGGATGCTGCAAAATTTTCTCACTCTCCCAAGTGGCATCCTCATCTGGTAAATTCTTCCACCTCACCAAGAATTCCTGGATCGTCTTGCTTTGCAGCTGCCTCTCCGTGGTATCAATAATAGCCTCTGACTGCAACACCAAATGCCCGTCATCATCTGTGGGGGGTAGCTCATCTGTCACTGTCACATGCTGTCCCAACACCTTCCTCAAGCGTGATACATGGAAAACATTATGAATCTTGCTGCCTTGGGGTAGCTCCAACTCATATGCAACCTGTCCAATCCTGCGTATCACGCTGTATGGCCCATAAAAGCCGGGCTTGAGGTTTTCAGCCCCCTTCTGCTTCAGTGATGACTGTCGGTATGGCTGTAATCGTAGGTAGACCAAGTCTCCTACCTCAAACTGTCTCTCCACCTGACCCCTGTCAGCATACAGCTTCCGCTGGTTCTGTGTTGTAGCCATATTATCCTTGAGAGCTCGGAGAATATCCTGACTCTCTTGGATCCAAATATTGGCTCTCGGAGCCTTGCTAGCACCAAACATCATGTCAGCAAAAGATAAACGATGATATCCATACAAAGCATAGAATGGTGACATACCGATGGACATGTGATGTGTAGTGTTGTAGCAGTACTCCCCCAGATGTAGCCACTTCGGCCATGCTCGCTGCTGCCCACTGACATAGTTATGCAAGTAGCCCTCCAGCCACTTGTTAACTATCTCTGTCTACCGTCCGTTTGTGGGTGATAACTGGTACTTGGTGTCAACTCCGTCCCCACCAACTGAAAAAGCTCCTGCCAAAACCCGCCCATAAAACGACTGTCCCTGTCATTGGTGATGGTCTTAGGAAAACCATGTAGCTTGAAGATCTCTCTGAAGAACAGCTCGGCCACCTGTGTTGCTGTGTAGTGTGTGGATATGGCGAAAAAGTGTGAGTACTTTGTCAGTTGATCAACGACGACAAAGATGCAATCCTTGCCTTGTACCGTGGGAAACCCTGTGATGAAGTCCATCGAAATACACTCCCATTTCCCCTCCAGAATGGGAAGAGGCTGCAATAATCCTGTGGGATGGTTTATCTCCCCCTTGTTCCTCTAGCAAACATCGCACTCCCTGACATGCTGGAGTACGTCCTCCTTGAGGCCCTTCCATGAGAACCTCTCTCTAATGGCCTTGTAGGTTTTGGTAAACCCTTGATTGCCGGCCAATGGTGAATCATGTGATGCCTGAAGTATCTTCTTCTTGAGCTGAGACCCCTCAGTCAAGAAGATCTGGTCCCCTGTAGTAGAATGATCTCATCGACCACCCTGTAAAACCTGTCATCCGCCCACCTCTGTCCATCCAAAACCTCACATGCAAATCTGTCCCTTGAAGTACTCTACTAAGAGTCGAGCCCTCCAGTCTGCATCTAGATCCATAAGAGACAACGTGGCTGGTCTACATGAAAGGGGCATCTGTTGACCCACGTTGGTCTTTGCCTTACATACTCAAATGTCAAAGTCATATGCTTGGATCTTACTGATCCACTTCTGCTACCTCTCCTGTAGCTGCTTCTGCTCCAAAAAGAACCTGAGGCTGTTGTGATCAGTCCTCATCTTGAACCTGTTACCCACTAAATACTGCCGAAACTTGGCCAATGCATGCATGATGGCCATCATCTCCTTGTCGTATATAGAATACAACCTCTCGTGTGGAAGGAGCTTCCGGCTCTCAAAAGCTATAGGGTGACCTCCCTGAATCAATACCGCGTTGATCCCCTCTCCCAACGCATCACACTCCAAAATGAATGGCTGCGTAAAATCCGGCAATGGAAGCACTGGGCAGCTGCTCATAACCTCCTTGAGCCTATGAAAGGCTCGCTGCGTTGTATCCGTCCAACTGAATGCCCCGTTCCTCGTCAAATCTATCAGGGGTGCAGCAAGCTGTGAGAAACCCTTAACAAACTTTTGGTAGTAGGTACAAATGCCAATGAACCCCCGAAGTTCTATCACGTTCCGCGGCTCTGGCCAATCTCTGATGGCCCTAATCTTCTCCTCGTGGATCCTCACTCCGTCCACCCCTATGATGTGTCCCAAGCATAACATCTCCGTCAACCCAAACTCACACTTGGAGAGCTTGGCATAGAACTGCTGCTCCTCCGAGATGCGCAATACTGTCTCAATGTGCTGGAGATGCTCCTCCCAAGTCCTGCTATAAATGAGGATATCATCAAAGAATACCAACACAAACTTCCTTAAGTGACTGTGGAAGATGTGATTCATTCAAGATTGAAATGTAGCTGGGGCGTTGGTTAGTCCGAAGGGCATCACCAAAAACTCAAAGTGCCCATAGTGACACCTGAAGGCGGTCTTGGGAATGTCCTGCTCCCTCACGCGAATCTGATGGTACCCAGATCTCAAATCAATCTTTGAGAAGAACTGTGCTCCTCTCAACTCATCCATCAACTCACCGATCCTGGGTATAGGGTACCTGTTCTTCAGGGTCTTCTTGTTCAGGGCCCTATAGTCAATGCACATCCTTAATGTGCCATCCTTCTTCTTCACCAACACCACGAAAGAAGCAAAAGGACTCGTGCTTGGCCGAATGTGCCCAAGAGCCAACAACTCCTGAATGACCCGCTCAATCTCATCCCGATAGGCCTTGGGATGCCTATAGGGGGTAGTAATCATTGCATGTATGCCCTACTCAAGCTCAATGGTGTGCTCAAACCCCCGGTCTAGTGGCTGTCCTGGCAGAATCTCCCCAAACACTGTGGCATACTGGTCAAGGATGGACTGTATCTCTGGATGCATTGTCTGTCCTGTAGTCCCTGCCTCTGATGCACGTAGCTCCACTGCCCACTCTATGTCTCCCTTCTGGAAGACTGCCTCCATCTGATGAGCCAAAACAGTCTGAGGTGGATATGTGTATTGTTCCCGTATCTTCTCATGCCTCCCTGTCTTCTCATCATCCCACTCCATCTCCATGGCCTTCCAATCTGTCGTGACCTTCCTTAGAGTGATAAGCCACTGAACACCCAGTACCATGTTGGTGTCCGGAATATTGACCACGAAAAAGTGGTCAGTCAGTGTGTAGGTGCCCATCGTCACTGATAACTCTGGAACATATCGAGCACACACCATGGTCTGATCTCCTGGGACCAAAACTGAAAATCTATCGAAGCTCTCTGTCGGTATACCTCTCCACTCAACCATTTGTGCATCGATGAAGTTGTGGGTTGCCCCACTGTCGACCAAAACTGATACTCACTAGCCACGTACTGTCCCCCGTACGCGCAACGTCAAATACTTGGGAACTCCTCGCAATGCTGCAAGGGCTCCTCCGATAGGTGCAAAAGCTGCACCTCCTGCGGGTGGTGGTGGAGGTGGCAGAAACCCTACATGGCATGACTATCTCCTGCCTCCACATCACCCTCCTCATCCTCTTCCCTGTTGCTCTCGGAGAAGACCTCAATAAAATGTGCTATGCCAGCAGCACATCTATGTCCTGGTGCCCACGGCTCTTGACAGGTGAAGCACAATCGCTTCTTCTTCAACTCCCTCTTGGCATCATCGTCAATCTGTACTCATCTTGGATTCCCCTTCGGAGGCGGAATCCTCACATCCTTCCCCTTAGGCTGGAAAGTCTGATGCTGGGGGTAAGGTGTATGGGTCTTGGGTAAGACATCCTGTAAATCTCGGGTCCTGCTAATAGCATCCTGAAGTGTGGTTGTTCTAGCGGATCTGACTAGACCCCGAAGTGGCTGTGCTAACCCCTCAACAAACATGTAGATCTTGTGTGTCGTGGATAGATCTGGCACCATCACTGAAACCCTCAAAAAGTCCACAATGTAGGTCTCTGGGCTCCCTATTTGTTTGAGCCTCGTCAGCTCAACAAAGTGTTGTTCCGGATCCCTCTGGTCAAACCTCTCCATCAATCTTCTGGTGAACTCGGCATACGTCGTCACTGTGGAATGCGTGAATGTAACCATCCCACGGAACCACCAATCTTGGGCCTCACCATCCAAATGTAATGTCACCACCTTGATGGCCTTTGCCTCTGACATCTGGTTAAGCTGGAAATAGATGTCCAACTTCTCCACCCAAGACCTTGCTGAACTGTTTGATGAACCATCAAACTTAGGCAAATGGAATCTACTAGTTGTGCGGTGGGTGTCTCCATCGTGATAATGTCGATGTCCTCTGTGATGGTCGTGGGGTCTACTATCCTGCTGGAGCTGAACAAAATCTCTGAATGAAAGAGCATCCCTAAACTCTTGCCCATAGGCCTGGTAATAATCGCCCATATGATCGGGCTCTGCCTCCTGCTGGGCTCCGGCCACCGTGTCTGCTCCTAGGAAAGTGGGCATGGTAGAGCGTGTAGGGGCATGTGAGGCCATCTGCGGAGTAATATCATGCTGAGTGGCACCCTGCTCTGGAAAATGGTGGGATGTACCCGATCCCTCACCAACCTGGAAAACTCGTGGGTTCTCACGCTGTCTAGCCTCCACTGCCGTGAATCTTTGCCCCATCACCTCGATCTGCCTCGACAGATCTTGCATTGATTTGAGGAGCATATCCGCAAATCTCTTCCCATCCTCGTCTGCCATTGGATCCTCTTGCTCTGTGTCCACCACAGGCTCCCTCTGTTCTGCGTCCACCACAGTCTCCTCCTGTTCTATGTCCACCACAGGAAAACAGTCTCCCTCTCCGTAGGTGTTCTCCAACCTACGCCCAGTGTCTTTGTATCTCCTACATCTGTAACAGATGTAGGGCTTTTCCCCTGGTGTCATAGATTGCCAGCTCCACAGGCTGAGCCAGATCTATGCTCTGATACCACTGTAATATCCCATTTCAGAGATATTCCCCAAAACCCCAGTAAACTCCAACCAAATACGCACAAATAATATAATAACCGGGCAACTCAAAATGATAAAAATGATAGTGGTGCAACATATAATAATGTAAACATGAAATATAAGCAGATACTCGAGAAATGCGGAGAGAAATGCTAAGCCATTTTATTATTCTAAGTAATGGAATGAGTACAAGAGGTGATTAGAAGGATGGCACCTCGACTTGCACCAGGCAAGTGAAGATATACACTTAGAATAGCAAAGGAATGGCCTCTCCTTGAACTGTGTGGATGCTGCTAGAAAACTGTCGTGTTACTGCTACTACTGGGAATCAAATGAGGATTCGGGGTTGTTCCCCTCAGAAAATGCTGAAACTCTGGAATTTTCCTCTACTCAGAAAACCCAGAAAAACCCAGAAAGCTTTTGTGAAATGGTCGACCCCCGAAAATCGCCCCCTTGGGGAATCACACAGTCCCTCAAGGGCATGTGCTGCCACTGAGTAGAATCCTCCAAAATACTGCCTGAAACTCTACCAAACCACTCCAATATGCAAGCGTTGATCCCTTGCTCAATATTCCAGCTCAACTCCTCCACAAATCCTCAATCTGGAATTGCCCCCAAAAGAACTGCGTCCCTCTCTCTCAAGACTACGCAGTCCTCTAATGCTCAGCTCCACCTCAATGCCAAAGATCAAAACTACTGCAAAAAGACTACTGAAAATATCTTGCCCGAGTAGGCACTGGAAGTCCCCCAGGGCTAAGGGTGAGATCTCCAAACGGAGACACTCAGTGCACTAAATAGCGCTGCAGACAGGCTAAACAGCCAGCGTGCTCCAAGTCGAAGTGACTAGCTCAAATGCTCATTATCGAATGCCAAAATGAGGAGGCTCCTCTCTCCTTTATAGCATTGGCCTCTCTCGATCCCAAGGCTCACTTCCTCCAACGTAATCCCCTCCTGCCACGTGTTCCTTTTCCATCTGCGTAGTCCCTCCATGTGTTTGCATGGGTCCCATCTCTGCGTGGTCCTTTGGCCCCCTTGGCTACCCTTTAAGTCACAACGTTGTGCTACTAGGAAGTGACTTTTATTCTAAAAGTGAGTTATGTCTTCTTCTCCTCACCTTTTTATTTACAAATAACTATAGAAGGCAAAATTGAGCAAAATCGAATATTCTAATTAGCCATAGCTAATTAGGAATATTACAGAGCACATCCGATGCTACCCCAAATCAATAGTTTGGTCATCCGGTTGAGCTGGAAGTAAGTGTTCATCTTCTCAACCCAAGCCCTACTAGTGCACTTGGCAGTGCCATCGAAAGTAGGGAAGTACATCCTCCCTATGGTCCTTTGCAGCTCATAGCTCTGTGTGCCTTGACCTCCATAGCTCTTGTTCTTCTCACTCTACTTGAGCTTGCAAAAATATCTGAAAGATAGTGCTTCCCTGAAGTTTGCATCCATAGATTGCCACTCTCTGAAATGATCTCACATTTGTATGGGGTCTTCACCCCTTGCTGGTTCGATTTGTGCCGCTGGTACGAAAGAGGGCAGTGTGGCT